>CM076576.1:389561014-389834964 GCA_034641835.2 Pinus albicaulis | reverse complement strand
TGTCCGCAGATGGGATTTACGTCCACAACAATGGTTCTGCCTATTTTCCTCACAGTTCCATCCTCGCGCCTTGCTATGTCATCGCTCCTTCACACAAAATTTAAAATGGACTTGAATATATTTAATATCAAAAGTTAGCTTTCTTATGCCCTCAATAAAAGGTCAGAACCTCTCCATACAGAATGAACGTGCAACTAATTCACACAGAGACTTGGATAAAACATCTGCCTCAATGAAGCTCAAGGACCAATATTTGTTTCTTCGCGCAGAGAGAATTAACTTAATTCCTCCATAATAACTAAGGGAATAAGAAAGGATCGAAGCCCTTCTCAACCATACAGTGATTTCCTACTTTCAATTCAATCCAGAATGCATCTGACCCCTATATATATATCACCAGGCCAGTGGATACAAAATTACAGATATTAATCAGGCATCTTAACAAGTCCCGGACTAAGTGTTCAACACCCAAGTCCGTCCTTTGATGGAATCGATCCATTCTATGATTGATTCCTCCAATTTTATTGCACACGACACATGCACATGACTCAAATAAATACAAGTCACATAGAGTCACTAATTCGACCAATAACACAGAGTTTCACAACTTGTCTACAGAGACTCGAATATTCTTTATACAGAATTCAATCAAGAACACATATGTAATTCACATTGAAATTAGGGACAATTCCTCCTCAATATATACAGTTGAGATCAATCACAAAAGCCCTCTCGGCTCTGGCCGGGTTTTCAAATCAAATGGCCCTTTTCACACTACTCTATCTCTGGACTCTGAAATTTCTTCTGCAGACCTCTATATTTAATGCCTTTGGCTTAGAAGCTAATGAATTGCTTCATCTCCTCTAACAGCTCAGCAAACCCTTAAGATTTCAGAATTCCTAACTTTAGACAAAATCCTTAAGTAACTAAACTAAATCTTCACATTCCTCATGTTCTCTAGTGGTTAGAGAACATTTACAATTCCTCACCATTTTATTCAAAATACTGATATTTACATGAAAATTTAAAAACATTAGACCCCCCTATGTCTACTTAGGTACAAAGTAATTCTTGAGCCTAATGCCCCTGCATCAGCATGCAAGAGGCAAACAAGGAAGATAGAGAAATTCGAGCATCAAGCGAGAGAAATTAGAATGAAGCTCTGAAGAGAAAATAAGAGAAGGGTATTGGTTGTCTAGTTCCCTAAAGGCTATGGGTTGAGTTTCTAGTCTTTGGAGCCTTGTAAGAACTTGGGGTCCCTAGAGGTTGTGGGTTGACATAGGATCCTTGAAGCCCTATAACAACTTTTGTCCCTAAAGGTTATGTGTTTATATAGAGCTCTCTAGAGCCTTGTTACAACTTACGTCCCTGGAGGCTATGGGTTTAGATGGAATATCTACAACCCTATAATAGATTGGGTCCCCTGGAGGCCATGGGTTGAGATAGTAGACTCTAGATCCTTGTAACAACTTGGGAAGAGGCCATCCTAAATCAATATCAAAGGAAGACTTGATTGAAGACTTATTTTATTGCATTACAGTTACAATGGATTCTAGACTCCCTAGAATGGGGTGAGTCATTGTATGTGCACTTGGGAGTGAGGTAGAGTACCTCTAGACTCCATGTGTTAACAAAATAATTGTTAGGAAACAAGTGGGATTGAGGAAAGAGGTCCTTTATAGTCCCTATTTAAGTTGAAAACTTTTGTTTTAATCACTTGAGCGAGAATACCCCTCATAATCTAGAATATAGTTCAGGGGTGATAGATACAAGTACGTGTGGTTGTAGCTATCTATGGTTGGGTGGAGAGTCCTTGTCCCATAATAAGTTTCCCTATAAGAAAAAATATATATTATCTTCTAATAATTTTTTATCTGTTGATAAATCATGATGAACTTCTTCTTAAAATGGTTTTGGGATTTCAGAACTATCACTGTGTTGTTGATATAATAAGCATGTGTTACTTCTATGTGTGGATATAGATTTTATGATTATGGAAATATGAATGAATATATGTATGTGTTTTATTTTGAGATATTGTTATTTTTATATGTATTTCTAAAACGTGGTCCTTTGAACTGAGAGAGGTGTTGTTTGAATCATTTGTTAATATTTCTATAATGTGTAAGATTCGACCGAATGTAAAGGAAACAATGTGATAACAAACATTGTTCCATGTCTGTGCACTGAGATCCCATGCTACATAACCCATATCATAATAAGGACTATTTTATATTTTTAATTTGAACCTTATTTTTTTACCAGAAATCTTGTGAGAACCTCTTTTGACTCATCACTTGTATTTTCAAAGGGATCCAACTTCCTTGTGTGAATTTGAAGAAAGGAAACAATGTTCGCTGCAACAACAATGAAGCCTGCAACACCAAATACCTTTGACACATTTAGGAGGAAAATTTCCATCTCGATCAATGTGTCTGGATAGAGTTTTTGTTCAGCGGTGATGGTAGTCAAAATAATAGAAAGAGATGAAGAAAGATGGCCAATATGTTATCAAACTATGTAATTTTTAACTTGTATTGAGACTTTAAAAAACATTTATGTAGAAATTTAGATAATGTAGAGAAGTAATGATTCAATAATGAATATGCGTGAAAATATTCAATCTGAGGTTTTAACTAGCATAACAAAGGATGCAATTAACTATGTCAACAAATTGGGGAAAATGACCCTACCAAGCTCAAATACATGACAATTTTGGCACCACTTTCTATAGTAGCCAAGGTTAAATCATCTACCTTTGTAAAACAATTGTAGATTAGTAAAGAGACTCATTGCAGATAACTTCCTTTGAATTTTTCACTAAGGACCCATTGAGATTGATTCTTTCAAGCTTTTTGTTGGAAAAACGTAGAGTTTAAAATTCTACATCTGTGACTAATTCATTATTCAGTGATGTTAACTTACTCAGGAAAGAAATGACCAGGTGATTTTGCACTATTTCTTAAGTAAGGATTCCTTGGAGAATTTTATAATTCACAAGAACTTTAGCATAGGTAATATATATATATATATATATATATATATATATATATATATATATATATATATATATATATATGAGGTGTTCTACTTATATGTAATGAAAATAGGAAGACCTAAATTTGGTCACTCGCATATTGTCACATACCCATATTTTTGTTTTTTGTTTCTAGCTATTTTGGTTACTGTTAGGGTACGGAGACCCTCATGTTCATTCTCCTCTGAGGCATATTTTTACCCATCCCATTGTTTTCTTGTAATCTATTTCCTTCTAATTATGGCCATATCGTTATTGAAATATTTGAAGGTTTATATCGCATGTTAATTAAGGTCAGGTGTGATATTCTTAATGAAAATCATAGCCCCATGGTTTGGTTAGGGCGACTTACATAATTTTGATAAAGGCCTATTTAATTTCTTGATGCGATATGCATGTGGGTGGATGGTTTATATTCATATTCCATGGCACTCTATTTGCACTATAGGCAAACATTTAAATTTGTATGTACCTACCTACCTTGTCTTGCAATTATAGAAGCGCTCCACAGCAAAACACTGCCAACCCCCGGATCACCAACTGTACAAGGCCCATGTGACATATTGTTCCATTCACGTGGTTTCTTTGGTATCAAGGTAAGAAATGGTGAATAGTTGAGATCAATCCTAGGGTTGATCTTTGACCCTCATGTCATTTCACAAACCCTAAGGAGTTTAACCTTCTTTGCTTCCTCATTCGCTTGGTTTTGGATTCTAAAGTTTTGGACAGAGATGGAGGAGGGGCTTCTCAAATCATCTAGATTTTGAGCATCTTTGTACCCTATTTTTATTTCGATGAACCTGTGTTATAATACGTTCTCCTTTCGACCTTACGTACATGGGTCACATATTTCATTCATGGTTGCAAGGGTGAGTTAGATTCACATGTAGACCCCCTTTCCGTCTAGGATTATTTTTCGTATTGAGGTCATTGTGAATTTACCTACACTCAAGTCAGTCACAGAGGTAAGAATTTTTCTAGGAGCAGCACAGTATTGGAGGAAATTCATCTCTAATTTTTCCTCTATTGCAACCATGTTACATGCATTGACAAGTGTTAAGAGAGTCTTCCATTGGGAGGAAATGAGCAAAAAACATTTGATGATTTGAAGCAAAATATGACTTCAACTCCAATATTAGCATTAGTTTACCTGAGACATCCCTTTGAGATTGAGACAGATGCAAGTGACTATTCCATCAGCACAATCCTCTTACAACATGGTAAGCCTAATTCATTCCATTTAGAAATTTTTAATGGTGCAATGATAAATTATCCTACATATGACAAGGAGTTGTATGCATTGGTACAAAGTGTGAAGAAATGGGAACATTGTTTGATGGGAAAGAATACCATCATTGACACTAGTCACTAACCATTTCAATACTTGCAATCAAAAACCAAATTGCAATAGTCAAGGCACTTTTGATGGATGGGATTATTGCAGCAATTCCACTTGGTTATCAAGTATAAGAAAGGTATATACAACAAGGTTGTTGATATGCTTTCTAGTCCTATTATAAATGCAACTACTTTAATCAAGAATAATTTTGTTTTACATGAAAGTTACATTGAAAAATATGTTGTTGACAATAACTTTCAATATGTTTATGCAAACTTGATTCAGGGGCACCAAGTTGAGGGTTTAGATTATCATGTTCATAATAACTTGTTGTATCATTTGGGAAAGATTTGTATTCCACACAGTGAGAGAGTGAATGTCATAAGGGAATCACACACTTCTCTTATTGCAGGACATTTTGGTGTAAGAAACAAAGTGGCATATCTTAAGAGGTATATGTATTGGCCTCGTATGTTCTTTATGTGTAGTCAATAATCCTAGTAATAGGAAGCTAGGATTGTACACACTACTTCCTGTTAATTCACGTCCATCAGAGAGTATCTCAATTCATTTTGTAGGAGGTCTTCCTTTGTAGAAAATAGGTCATGATTATTTGTATGTAGTTGTGGATAGGTTCAACAAAATGTGTATTTTTATGCCATGTAAAAATAAAGTTACAACTGAACAAACAACTGATCTTTCATTTCAAAATGTCTGGGTTCATTTTGGGTTGCCTACATCTATTGTAAGTGATCAGGATTTTCGATTTGTTGGGAATTTTTGGTCAATTTTGTGGGACTTTATGGAAACTAAGTTGAAGAAGAGTAAAACCTTTCATCTGCAAACAAATGGTCAGAATGAGGTGGTTAATATTTTTTAAAGAGATTTCTGGATTATCCACAGTGCTAGAGAACGAGTGTCGATGTTTCGAATCCCAACGGGGATCCATCATCAGGACTTTCTCTGAATGAAGAAATGAGAGAAAAGTCTTAGACCATTAATAGAGGTAGAAGTAGATTTCTGGAAAAGGGCCGACCAAATTTTTTTTATATATCATATATATAATAATTTTATTTTTAATAATTATAGTAATTAAGTTCCTAATAAAATTTTAATTTTATTAAGGTTAATAATCTACGTTATAAGGTATAAAAGAATTACTAACTTAATAAAGGACTACTACTAGGCTAAAAATCAAAAATAAATTTTTTTCTCCAAGTTCTACTTTAACTTTATTATGGTAAAAGTTAATTAAAAATTAAAAAAAAAATTAAAGATGGAGGTTTTTATTATTAGTTAATTTTATTTAAGGTTTTATAATTAGTTAATCTTATTTAAGCTAATAATAAAATATAAATATATAATTGAATTAAAAAGATATATTTAGTTTATTAAATATATCATTATAATTTATTACATATCTAATTTTATTATATGATTAATTTTAAAGATTTATTTAAATTTTAATAAGAAAAAGCTATCTAAAAATTAAAAACAATGGTGGTGATTTATTATTAGTTAATCTAATAAAAGTTTTAATAAAATATAAATATATAATTGAATTAAAAGAATATATTAAGTTTATTAAATATATCATTTTAATTTATTATATATTTAATTTTATTACATAATTGATTTTAATGATATATTTTTATGTTAATTAGAGTATTAAGCTCATTTTTAATTAACTAAAAGGCTATAAAGCTAGGAAAAAGGAAACCTAGGTAAGGGAAAAGAATTTATAAGGGAATATAGAATAAAATCTTAATAATTATTGATTAATTAATTAACTTTTATTTTAACCAAATAAAAATTAATTAATTAATATGGATAATTATTAGAATTTTAGTTCATTAAAACTAAAAACTAAATAAGAATCCAAAGGAGGAGGGAAATACCTGTGGTTGAAAACTATACCTCACTAGCGGGTGTTTTTGGAGGAATAGATCTGTCAAAGAAGGGGTCTCAAAGTGTCACTAATTTCAACTCCACCATCCCTATTAAGATTATCTGGATGCTTTATGATCTCAAGGGCCTCTCTTATTTTCCTTCTTTGATAGTGCTCTTTTTTTGCGATGATTGTTGCATCTTCCAGACGTATTTGATGTTTGGTCTTCAAGGATTTTTCTGCAAGGGATGAGGTGCGTGATCGTTCATATTTGATATTGGCTCGATGCTCCTTAAGTATTTTCTGAAGGGAACGCCCAGTCTCACCGATATAACTCCTTTGATTGAAGATGAAGGAGAGAATGTTTAGCTGCCATCTATTGAAGATTTTTCTCCACATTTCTTTGTTGAGCTACAACAAGACACCATACTTGACAGGAGAACAAGGACATTAACAAGAGGAAGTGTTGAATATTTTTGAGTGGGACATAGAGGAACAAATCCTTCAAAGGACAAATGGATTGAAATTGGGAAGGTGAGGGAACTGTACCCTCACCTGTTCGAAAACTGAATTTGATCTTTTGGGGTCCAAAAGCTTCCAGTGGGGAGGAATGATTAGGGGCTCAGTTTTATGCTCAAAAATAAATTTTCTCAGATTGTCTCAGAATCGAAACTACTGCGTAGTGCTCGTCGTTTTAAATTTGGCACATTTAAAAAAAAAAATGCTTGTTGTATGCTCCCGGAAACGACTTATGTCCACTTTGTTAAAGAGGTAAATTAAAAAAAATATGACAGTTAGATGCCCAATCAGCAGTCCGTATTGTTTATGTGTCATGCTAACTGTGTAGGATCATTTTGTTTGGAAATTTTTAGGTGAATGGTAAGCTTCCAAGTGGCAGCATGGCACTGGTTCATATTTGAGGTGATGTGTCAAAGTATTATTGGTTTGTTTGGAGTCCAACCAGGTGAGGACACATGGTGCAACCTGGGGCCACCATGTGCCCCCCCCAAGTTCAAAACGGTGTTGTAAAATTTTTGGTTAAGGTTCGGGTGGAGGCGTGAGGGTTCGACCCCGCGACCTCCCACCACACAACACAACAACCTACCGGCCCACCTATCAGATGGGTCTTAACATACACTGAAACTAATATATATTTAAATTATAATAATTGTCACAGCGAGGGAAGGTGGGAGAAATCTCTTAGTCCATATGATCAATGTATAAAACCACCAGTAGAGCTCCATTCTAAGCGGAGGTTTAAAGCTCTAAACCATTGGTTAATTAATGTTTAATCCATGTTTATGAGTGCTAATTAAATTGTAAATGTGGATTAACTCGAACAATGTATTAGCACGTTAAGTGTGCTTAATAAGTGCGCTAACTACAACTTAAATATAAAAGTGGATTAACTTGGCGGACCTCTGGATTTGGTGGAAATTGCCAGTTCTAGTCATAGTTAGTTAGTTTAGGGCCTAAAATAGTGGGGAAATTTGAAAAGGCCATAAATTTTGCAATTTTCAACCAATTCGGGCTTGGAAAGAGGCTACCTGACCATTTTGAACCATTATGGACTCATTAAAGCAAGATACATGAGAAAAGGAGCATTGTAAATAGGTCAATTTGACAATTTGGGCATAATATAGATGCTCAAGCCATGGAAGTTGGTCCAAGGAGATGTAACCCAGGAGGGGTGAACTCCTTCATCAAATACATGTGTTAATATTATGTATGGGGATGTTTTGTACTTTATTTGTTGTTTTTTAGCTCTTTTTTTATGTTAAATTTCTCACTAAATTGATATGAAAAGCACACATGAGACTTGATAATTTGCAAGAAACATTGAACGCTTAAGCACACATAAGACATTGAATGTATAATGTGAATGAGTAATTAGCACAAAAACAATAACATACTCCATTCAGATCAATTGTTGAGCACTTGACTATTCAAACTCGTTCAAATAAATGAACAATCATCTATTCAGTATAAGTTTACCCCTTTTATGGATTGAACTAGACTAATTCTGAAAAATATATATGTTGGCTAAGCATGGTAAATAGATTTATCTCCCACATTATTTTATCCCTTTTCAGGTTCAAGTGACAAAATTTATGAAAAATAACACTATGGAGTTTACTTAATTTTTTCTCTTGACTCCCTAAAACTAAAAAATATCGAGTCTTACTTTCTCTAGGCTCGTTAAAAATTTACGTTGAAAGAAAAATATGAGTTTTCTTTTTGTGTGTTTTCAAACTCTTTAAACACGAAAATGACATAGATTTAACCCTATAGTGGACTCGTAAAAACTTAAACAATGCATGACTCGTCGATCAGAACGGGACCAAACCACTCCTTCCTAGGGTTCCTTAAAAATACTTCAGATGAATCATCCGAAGGATGAGCTTATAAAAACAAGAAAATGTTATCATCCTCAAGCTTGAAAAAAATAAAGAGGTACTTTCCAGTAATGGTGGGGGGGTTAGGAAAGAACATTCATTTTTGTATTATTAAAGGCTGTATGTCGCTCTTGAACATGACGCTCCATCACATTTGTGTCTGGGTTGGGAAATCCATTTGTATCATAGTTAATCAAACCTCATTGAAAGTATTCAGGTAGTTTTGGGTATTATCGTTGAGTCAAATGCTGATAAGTCATGTTTTGTGCCGCCAATATGTTTCAAGAGAAGTCCAAACTTAGTAAAAATTACCTTGTTATTCATAATCTTCAATCGTATCGGTCATCCTTGAGTCAGTCTTGAATCACTTCAAATATTTTTCTTCAAAACTTAACATGAAGTTCTGTGTCATAGGCCCCCCTACGATGGATCCCTTTCTATTGAATTCACCTCATTATCTAAAAAGTTGATTTAGAAACCCTTTTTAGTACCTTGGGGCCTGCATGCCTTAATGGTAGGTTTCTTTCTTTTGACGATAGGTTCTCATCATTGGCTTTTGATCGAATGATTCTATGAGTGTTCGATTTCAAAATATTTAATCACACTTCATAGATTGTACTGGGAGTACCTTGAGGACCGTTTTCATTATTTTTGGTTTCTCTCGCACTTCTTGATGGTTTTCATAATTAACTGGTAATCAAGTGGTTTCTACCATGTTCGAATTTGAGACATTCACTTGGATGGTTAGATCATACTATGGAATAATATATGGAGATCAAGGTCCTGGAAATAGTTTCATCCACCCAAGCTGCATGGAGTTATCAAATATTCATGATTGTAAATATAGATCTGTTGATGGCTGCATCTATACTATGTCTACTCTTGACATGGATCTTTGTGTATTTCCTTACTAGTTCATCGAGTAATGTTTAGTTTGAGTATGGGAATGCCTACCTCAGTTATATTGATATGAAAGAATGATATGGTAATCCTTGATTGTTTGTTTCAGGTCCTCAACTAATTGGTCTCTGATCTGAACCTTTGACATGATAAACCACTTCATTCAACAAACATATTTTCCGCCTTTCCACTTTAGGGGGAAATCTGTTACACTAAATTTTTTCACAATGACTCTCGATTCAGATATCTTGCCATCGGATGGAGTGTCTCAAGTGAATCCCCTATGAAGCTTGAGGTAAAATAATGCTAGGGATAGAAGGAGTTTTTATTTTCACTTCTTAAACCCCCCTTTTGAGAATCTCTGCAGTTTTCCTATATAAAACCTATACACGCACAGTTTCTTCCACTGTAAACTGCATAGATATGTGCACGTTCTTCCACTAAAAATTGCGCAGGTCTCTTCACATGGGTAAAAATAAAAATTTAAGTTCTAGAAGATTTGGTTGAGGAATCTTATCCAAATTAGAAACCTTAAACCACTACATACCTACGCCTCATCCCTTGGTATATGGAACTAAAATCCTTTTCTTAAGGGTCATATCCCTTGAGAAGTGGAACTAGAAACCTCCTCATCCTCCCTATAAATTTAGCATAGGACTAAAGGAATGAGAGACTATTGGGGCTTGAATTTGTAAACTAATGCTATTGGTTTTGGGTTTGAAGAGCTTGTCCTCAACAAAAGGAAAAATTAGAGGAAATTTTAGCCTAAAAGTGCCTATGAAATTTTTATGTAATTTTTGCATCATAATATGTAAACTAATTAAAATCCTTTAAATTTAGAAAGAGGCACATATTAATATTTGATAGGAAAAAGAAGAAAAGCTATTTTTTAATTGTATTTTGGCTCATCTCCATATAGGTTCACTCAAATTTCAAGTGTAGACACTCATTGGATGAAGAATTAAATTCTACATCCAACCAGTGCCCACTATGCCTACTTTTGAGAAGACCCACATTGCATAATGGGAACTCGTTGGATGCAGAATTTAATTCTTCATCCAACAAGTGTCTACACTTGAAATTTGAGTGAACCTATAAGCAGATTGTTATTTCCCCATTTTTACTGCTTTAATTAGATATTTGAATAGTCCAAGAGGTTAAGTGGACCAAAAGGAAAACAATTATTGTGGACATATTTTATTATTTTAAAATTAATAAATGTGGAATTGGAATTATCTTGCAAAGACTAGAGTATAAATGGAGACCACGATTCACGTCCATGAGGATGGATTTAATATTCCAAAGACTTTGCCAGATTCTCCAAAAATCCTTACAAAAAATAAACTAAATTAAAAATATTAGATTGGAAATAAAAATCTAAAAGATACTTCAGTAAAGTGGAAAGTTACTGAGAAGAGGTGAAATAAAACTAGAAAGAGGAAAAAGATAGTTTTAAAGTACTTTTATGGAAAAAACAAAAGGAAAGCCTAGGCCAAAAAGAAAATGACATCCTAATAACTGGATGCAGTTATGGAAACATCCTGAAGGGAAATCAGGCTTAAATAAGCCATTCCAGAGTAGGCAATAGGTTGTCTACACTTTGGAGGAATTGGTCTCTGTTGAGGTAGAGCTGTGGAGAGCAAAATCAAGGTTGGGTGGAAAATAATCTTACCAGAATTGTCAAGCACAATTAATTTATTTCAGTATTATGATTCAGTTGTTAGGATGAGAATTATAACTTAGAGTAATGATGGTTTATGTAGAAATATAAGTGGGAAATTATATTTTTTGAGTTATTAATTAGTATAATGGAATTCTGTTATTTTTAAGTTTATAGAGACTGATGTATTTAACATAACATAACTATAGTGACATAGTTTAGCTCTGTATAGTTACATGGACTAATTAAACTATTAAACCAACAAACATAAGGTCTAAACCCAGTTAGGAGGGTTTAAATATATTGTTAGGTAGTAAGAATTCATATGTTAAATTCAGAAAATATATCATTAGAGGTGGAAAAGATGTTAAAATAAATATTTAAGATAATTATTCTGTAAACTAAAATGAAACATAAATCTAGGTACAGCGAGAGATAATTGTCAATCTAGAAGGAAACATGATTGTACAAATTAAATCTAAATACCTCTACCGTACTTCATTTACAAAAGTTTCCTATATCTATTCATTCTTATGGTTAGATAAGAAATTAAACATCAGATACCTATTGAAGTACTAGAGGATAATACAATAATGGTAAATAGAATTCATGTTTAAAAATAATAGCTATTTTAAATACGATAATTAAGAGGAAAAGCATATTTGAAAACTCCTTATAAAAATGAATTCTTATCATCATAATAGGAATAGAAACAAATATTAAAAATTCATAGAATATGTTATTATACATGGTCATGAGTACATTGACTGAAGTCAAAAGTTATGTCTATTAATTACAAAATTTATACAAGAATAAACATTCTTCAATTCAGTGGATTGAATGATGTGCATAGTATCGACCAACATGTACATTAAGGACAACAAGTAATACCTATACAAAAAACCCATATGAATAAGGGTTATAATTTAATTAGTAGGATATTAAAATTAAGCACATTAAATTTGATAAATGGACAACTTAAATTTCAACATCAAATTACCTTATGGTTCAAGGGAAATTTCTAAAATCCTTTCTGTGTAAAAAAATGAAACTAAATTAATTATAAGGATTAAAAGATACAGATAAATATAATAAATGAGTAACAATATTTAAAGAATAAAAATGAATTTACCTCTATTCTAGTAGAGTAAGTACTTAATGAGAACCATGACTAGTCTTGAAATAGGAAGATGAGTTCCTATACAATAAATCATTTATTATTTGAGGGAAATTAATAAAGTGATAATTTCTTTCTAAATGAAGAACTGGAATATCTTTTACAAAATTATTCACAATGGTTCTCAATAATTATGAAGTTAATTATAGAAATTGAGAAGAAGTAAAAGATACATACATAAATAATGAATAAATTTTTGTCAACATACTTTTGTAATTAAAGATAGAGTCATCAAAATTTCCTTCTGTGGGAAAACATTTGAATTAACCTTAAATACCATTCGTTCATAACCATAGTGAGTTCTATTGGAAAACGAGGGTTTCTATGTATGCATCATGGAGAATAAAACTAGAATAGAGTGAAATAAATATAATTCAGAATTAAAAATTAATAAGTATAAATAGAGTGATGTTAAACTACTAAGTCAATTCAGACTTGTGTATTGAATACAATTAAAAATTAGGTTAAATTCAATACATTGGTGTATAATGAAATCTAATTCGAACTCTACATGAGATCAAATACCCTGGAAAAAGACGAAAATTCATACACGTAGATGTAAATGAGTTACATAACAAAATCATATGTATTATCGAAATTTCAAAGGGAAGAAGAGAACAATAATATGATTTCTCTATGGAAAGGAATTTCATATTGATTTTATATCACCAACAGAGGAGTCAGAAAATGAAGCCCATTCTTGGAATTCAAAACAACATTGGGAAAAATGATATAATAAACACTACAATCCAGAATTTTCTCCTTAGATTAAACATGAACACAAAATCCATATTGATATAAACAACATAGATGTATGGGTTGATAGCAGTCATAATAACGAAATCGTAAATCTACAAAGAGGTATCAAGGAAGATCCTCATAGGTGTAAAACAAATTAGAATGATTATAAAAGACCGAAAGGTCATGATGACCAATCTTGGCTATGTAAATTTGAGATTATCATCATATACAAAAAAAATTGAAATGGAAAACAATCTTTGCTATTTTCATTCCAGAATGACGGAATAGAAGGAAAGCGTTTAAAATAAAAAAACGTATTCAAACTATCCTTACCTGGAATAGCAGTAAAACGTTTAGAATAAGAAATGAAATAGTATTACCTGGAAAACGTGGGTAAATAGTGGGGAAGGACCCCATTCAAACTCCATTAAACTTGCCCTAAAACCATACAACATTAACTGTAAAAGAAGGAAAGCTAAAAAATAAATAACGAAAACGTTGATATCAGAATAATTTAAGTTCGAAACCAAACAACGAAACGATGTCTAGTTGAATGACTGAAATGAACTATTACCTTTACGGGAGATAGAGTCTCATGAAAGAAATGAAAAATTTCATGGCAGAGTTGCCTTCGTGCATCTATGTTACCTGCGTAAACATTTGAAACCTCGTGTTCAAGCCATGACTTCGTGGAGCAACGCAGGTTGTAGAGCCGAAGGTGGAAGGTTGCAGAATGCAAAATGAAAAAAATGAAATAGGGTTTGCATTGGTGTAAGTCAATCAAAAAATACAAATGGGTCCAGACCATCCATGTGGTTTACATCCAAGGAGAAGAAGTACGATAGACCATGTGAATGCAGTAAAAATAAACGTACTGTTGATTGGGAAAAATCCTGAAGTCATAAAAATAATCCCGAGTACAAAGTTAGAACCATAAATTCAAATCCAAAACCTTCATATGATTCCTTTAGAATTTATACGTGACATAGATGAAGTTAAATGATGAAGTGATAGGAGTTAAGTCACAAACGGAATCCTTTTTATAATATGTAATTCAATATGGAACCATATTCATATAGTTTTGAAATAATATATAAGGTTATACCATATGATTATGGGTGGAACGCATTAAACATTATGTTTTATTCCTCCATAAAAGTATTTGAAAATAGAGTTATTAAACATGGAATATAAATCAAGGTAATAAAGGGTAACATTGTAGGTTAAATAAACCATATAGTCCATTGGGATAAGGAACCTTTGTAAAGGTTAAAGGTACCTCCAGAAGTACTAAAATTGTATTATAAGAAGGGAATAAATTAGGGAAATATAATTTCCATAATACAATTAAGGTAGACTAAAGACAATAGGTGGAAATACTATTACCATGTTAACTAATAATTGAAGCTGTAAAGGGGGTAAGATGGACATACTTTAAATTATGAAAATGATAATAAAATGAAATAATGACGAGATAGAGTCAATTGAAGCTGAAGTGGTTCAATTTAAACTAGTGAAATCCAGGGCAAACATGTAACCTTGGATTCATAAATTACAAAAAGTGTAACGAACGAACTCGTCTAATAATGACGAAATATGAATGAAAGAATAACAACATAATTCATCAATTAGTGACAAGCTTATAGAAAGCACTGTTTAAAAAATTAAGTCATTATGCTATAACTAGAAAAAAAAAATTTGGGGTAAGTGGAGTTGTTACAGATGGTATCAGAGCCCATGTTGAAACACTAGGCCTATACGTGTCCTCACACAAGAAATTAAAAATCCAAGATTTATGCTACTGAAAATTATTTTTTTTATTGAGAAATTTTACACTAATTTCATTTCTGTGTACAGTGAATTAGTGCAGAAAAGTATAGTTGAAATTATGAGCAAAGGGGAATGGTTGTATGTAGATCTGTGTAGTGAGGAAAATCCACCAGATCAAAATTCTCAGTTGTTGGATATGTTCCAGGAAATGCAACAAGAAATAATTTAGCTGAGAACCTGTAATGAAAGATTGTTGCAAGCTAGTGAAGAGCATGATAGGATGATCGAAGAATTAACCTCCAGATTTAGTCACAAAGGTGAAGACCCTGGAAAAAAAGAGAAAGCAAGCTAAAACCAACTCAGAAAGATCTGAGGAAGGTGAAGCCTCTGGACAATAGTATAGAAAGAAAAAGGAATTGCAAGGAGAATTATGAAAAATTAAACCTCCCACTTATGATGGTAAAATGAGGAAGATGCAGAAGCTTGGCTTCTAAACATGGTGAAATACTTTCAAGTTTATGAATATGGAAGTAACCGAAAAGTCAGATTAGCTATTTACCAACTACAGGGTAAGGCTACCTTGTGGTGGGAAGAAACCAAAATGGTACATGTACTAGATGAGAAAACTGTTACTTGGGAAGACCTCCAAACTAAACTTAAATCTAGATATCTGAATGAAAGATACTATGATGACAAAGCCAAAGAGTTTTATGAGCTGAGATTGGGACAACTCACAATAGATGAGTTGCTACGAAATTCACAAATATACTTCATTATGTACCTTATATTACAGAAGATAAGGCTAAGGTACGACGATTTTTCAACTTCCTACCTACTATCTACAAGGAGAGAATATAATTTTATAATCCCAAGATAATGGATAACGCTGTGCGCAAAGAAAGACTATGTTATCAGCATTTCAAAGGCAAGAACAATTAGCTGAAAAATTGGCAAAACAAAGAAAAAGGGAAAGGTGACTCTAGTGGGAAAAGATAAAAACTAGCATACTTGAAAAATTTTGGGAAAAATCATCAAAGGAAGAAGTTTAACAAAACTAGAGAAAATCAACCAGCAAAATCATAAACTGGATCTAAACATATGGATGTAAACAACAAGAAATAATGAAGTGTAAAAATGAAGGAATGGAATATCCCTAATTTTCTGCTTCGATTTTAGGCATTTAAAAGCTCTAAAGGTCAAATGGACCTATAGGAAAGTTATAGGTGGACATAAATTAAAGTTGAATTTAATAAATGTGAAAATTAATCATTGTGCAAAGACTAGAGTAAATAGAGATCAGTAATTCAAGTCCATGAGGATGGATAAGACTTTCCCAGATTCTCCAAAAATCCTCGGAGAAAATAAATTAAATTGAAAATATTAGATTTGAGATAAAAATCTAAAAGATACCTTAGTAAAGAGGAAAGCTACTGGGAAGAGGTGGAATAAAACTAGAAAGAGGAAAAAGCTAGTTTTAAAGTAATTTTGTGGAAAAAACAAAAGGAAAGCCTAGGAAAAAAGGAAAACATCATCCTGATTAACTAGGTGCAGTTATGGAAACAAGATGATGGGAAAACATGCTTAAGTAATCCATTCCTGGGTAGACAAGAGGTTGTCTACACCTTGAAGGAATTGATCTCTTCTCAGAGGGAGCTGTGGAGATAGAGCTAAAGGTTGGGTGGAAAATAGTCTATCAGAATTGGTATGCACAAGTTATTTAATTCTGTTTTATTTTGGTGTTATTATGATTAAATTTATTGTTGTGATGAATTAGAGAGAAAGCTCTATGAACAATTATATGAAAGTATGAACAATGATACTTTTATGTTAGTTGTAAATGATTCAGGTATGTGCATTTAATAGAACATACTATATAAAATATAGTGTAGTCCTGTATTGTTTCACAGACTATTTTAGGAATTATACCAACTATCAGAATATCTAAAACTTGGAGACAGGTTTAAATATGAGGTTAAGTAGAAAATATATTTTACATATACAGAAAGGGAAAGCATGAGGATGAGAGTAACTATAATGAAATTATCCAACTAAATATTACAACCTGTAAAATTAAGTTATACAGAATGAGGGAAATATGTTCTTTTATTATACATGAATTTAGTAAATTCAAATCCTATCTTCTGTTGTAACATAATTAGAAGATTTGAAATTCTAACTGAGTCATAGTATTATCTCAGAAATGGAGAAAAATATACTTAGAATATAAAATAGACATAAAAATAAACTCATTCTCATTTCTGGAAACAAAGTATAGTGGATTTTACTGAATCAAAATAAGTCAGAGTCTTATATATACGTAAATGTCAAAGTAATTATTGTCCAAATTATATAAAGAGTTGGGATTCAGTCCCTTCAATTAAAACTACATTATCACTTCGAAAATAGTTTAGATTTCAATTAGATGAAGTCCTCAAGGAATTTTGGACCAGCCTGTAGAAATTAAATCCAATATTATTGTCACGGTATGACATATAGAATGAAAACCTTGATGTATAATGGAACAGGAAGGTACAAAGGATACCTTCACATAAACAATTTAGAGAAATTAATAAATGTTCTTAAATATAGTAAAGTAGTGAATATTGAAAGAAGTGTTATTGATAATAATTTAAATTGAAAATATTACCTTACTCGTTGGAATATAATAGGAAGTTAAATGTGTGTGTACAAAAAATTGGAAAACAAATTAATTTGGGAAGAAGAGGAATCAATTAGTAAGAAGAAATTTATATAGATATAGGGAAGAATGATAACCTGAAAGTGTTGCAGTAGAGGGATGGACATACTCTAAGAGACTGCTGAAAAAATGTACTCTTGTACAAATTAGAAACAAAGGTAATTAGACCCTCTACTATGAAAGTAATTATATGAGATTAAATCTCAAAAATTTTGATAATATGTCTATTCTCAATACAGTGGTATTGATTTCTTAGAAGAAAATAAATAAGCATGAAAATTCAAACACCAGAGGGAAAGGTGAATAATTCAAACTCAATCGATATTCTAACTTCCTCAAATTTAAACGAGGAGTTGCAATAACTCAGAAATAAAAAAAATTAAGCTGCAATAAAAATTGATAGGAATTCCGAGAAAATCCCAAATTCGTAATTACGAATGTATGTAGCAGGCATATGAGAAGTGGAAGGATCTATAAGTGGTAAACTAGATCTATAACTTATAAGTGATTTCAATTTTATATTCATAAGAACCCATTTAGATGCCAAAAGAATGAAAATTGTAATTAAGGAATGACGGAAAAGAATGAAGAAACATTTTTTATAAAATGAAAAACAAATTAATTGTACAAACCGTGTGTCTATGAAACAAGGGAATGTATCCCAAAATTTACTCTAGGTTCTCAGAATATATAAGAATCGGGAAAAGGAACTCAATTATCAATAATAATAAAAAAAAACATAAAATCATTTAAACCCAAATAGTCAAACTAGAGTAAAAGGATTGTCGAGAGCAGTGTAGGGATGCATACCTAGAGAGGCACCTTGATGCTAAGAAGAATTAATGTTTGGTATGTCATCTCGAGGAATAAGAACTCTTTAAATTCAGAAGAATCGTAGGTGAAGATTTGGTTCAGGAACAAAATCTTAAACCTGTATATGAAACCAAAGAATCAAAAATTAAATTAGAGAGTAAATTATGGAAAATTGGAAGAAAAAAAATAAATCTCAAAACAGAGATAAATGTTGTTCGATATCATAAACCAAATGTTGTAACAGAATCTGTACCCAAAATAACGGTACTATTATTATATAACATCTGAGTGGTCGGGAATGTCAGATCAGAATTGGTCTCACCCATACGAAAGGATTGCGATGGCGACAGGAGCATCTAGGGTTTACAGTTTCGCTTCTCTGTTCTGTGCCGGCTCCGCCGCTCCAAGAACTGGCCGCCCTCTGTTCCAGAGCCAGAGTGCAGACCTGAATCTGCAAGAATGCTTTCTCTTGCACAGGATTTCTCACGGAACCAATGATGCCGCCATCTGGGCGGTAAAACTCTCCGCATATGATCCCGACTGCATTGATGCCGAGGCTTTCTTCGCTATTCACAATGATTTCATCTCAGCAGCAAGCCAGCAGCGGATCTGCCTTTCGAATCTGCCAAATCTGCCTGCTGAGGTTACATTGCTGGAAATACGCATCAGCTGGGTTCCAAAAGATTTTAAATCAGCGGCCTACGTCTCGTTCTTGCCAGATTTATTTGCAGAAACACCAAGATTGGCAGTTCAAAACGTCAGTCAGAGAGCCCCTCGTCCAGATCTAGCCAACGCTCAAAGTTTGGCGAACCTGGACTTGGATCTGTCTCTGTTCTCATGGGATCGGCTACTCTCGCAGGAGAAATCTCCTTCCCGTCCTCGATATGGCAAATTTGCTCTCGGATGTGCAAGAGACCCCGGCACTATGTCTAGCTGCTCAGCTCAGCCTGATGGGCGCGTAAGGGATTTCTTATGGGCGGGTAAAAATACCCTTCTCTATAGCTATATGCCTCACGCCTCACCTTCTCTCCTGCCCCAGTAGCAAGTTCTGAAAACGCTGGACTACCAGAATACCAGTTTGCTTTCATCCAAGATATGCAGAGGCAAGCAGAAGTCGGCTGAACTCCCTGCCTCTTATCAGATCCAGATCCTGCTCCTTTCTGGCAAAACTTTGCTGCAATGGGTGAGCTCCTCGGACCTAGTGCAGGACCTCAAGCAAACCCTTGAAGATAAGCTGGGGATTCCTAACGCATTACAAAGACTCCTCCATGAAGGTAAACAGCTTGAGGATCTTTATCCCCTCTCCTTTTACAATATCAAAAGAAATGCATCTATTGTTTTTACCCTTCGTCTCCGAGGAGGTGCAGTTGGACAGTCATCCACAGCTCAGGGTTTCTCCTACAAAGATGCTGTCCATGCTCAGAATCCCAAGAAATCTGATCCACCAGCTTCGGCTCCCAAACCTTTTCTAGTGGACAAACTTGAGGAGATCCCCTCCATTGAAATATCGCATCCAACGCTGGATGAGCAAGGCCAAAAGTTTGCAGAGCATGCCATTATTTGCAGATTTAATGGACTCTGGCCACGCACGGCAGATCTCTACCAATGGATTCACTCCAACTGGACCAACAATTGCAAGGTTTTATTCTGCTCAAAGGGATTTTTCATTGTAGTGTTTGCTTTCAGCGAAGACTACCAAAAAGCTCTTACAGAAGGGCCTTGGTTTTGGGGCACAGCAGGCTTATTCTTCACCCCCTGGTTTCCAGATTTTGATCCATCTTCTGCAGTGATCACAAAGCTCCCCATTTGGGTCAGGCTGCCTAATCTCCCGGCGCATCTATGGCACTTCGCTGTCTTCGAAGGGATTGGAAATACTCTAGGTCGTTTTCTTGCCACAGACCCCTCGAGGGGGGAAAAAGGCATTTACACCTTTGGCAGAATCTGCGCAGAAATAGATATGAGCAAAGGTCTACCCGATCAGATTAATCTCAAAATTGGAGACTTTCACTGGACTCAGACCCTGGACTACGAGAACACAGCATTTCGCTGCCGGCATTGCCATCAAACAGGCCACCTTCAGAGCTCTTGCCCCTCGATTCCTGCCCAAAAGAAGAAAGCTAGTCATAAGCCGAAATCCAAAAGCTGGAAGCCGCATGATCCGCCCCCCATGGATGATATGGACTTCAGCTCGGATGAAGAGGAAGGGGAAGAAGAGGGGGAGAAAGCAATGCAGCCACAGGATCCGCCTACGGCAAGCCTCGAGGAATCTAATGCTCCACCAAACTCACAGAAAAGAACTCATGAATCTTCTCCCTCGGATTCAGACAAGGAGACCTCACCGACAACCCAGCTCAGTCTACAAGTTGTTCCAGATCAGCCGCATCATCTTGGCTGGGTCAAAGTTGGTAAAAAGAAAGGGAAAAAATACCGAATGGATGATTCGACCCATGCAGGGTAGAATCCATTGTTCAGCTCTTGTTTCTTTGTTATTTCTGGTTCCTTTTTGAAATGGTTTCTCTCAGGAGCCGAGGTGGATAGTTTATCCTTTCCGGCTGCCTGTTTTCTAGCTTCTCTTGATTGTAACTTCATTTTGTACCATATCCTCTCTTAATATAATTAGTTTTACGGAGAAAAAAAAAAAACATCTGAGTGGTCGTAAGTTAGAGTTTTACGTTAACCAGTTAAATGTCTCACACCGTAGGCTCGCGGAACAGTTGTAATTGGAATTTCCAGAGCATGGAATGAGATGGTAACCACGTTATGTAAAAAATGTAACCTTCCTGGAATAAAATGAACCCTACAACCACAATAAGAAATTTCATGTTAGTTGCAGAAATTTATGTTTAAGGAAACTTAAATTCATAAACATCATAACCCACCAAAACCTTCGATTCATAAAACGTTCCATCGAAAAGGAAGGATTACCTGAAATTCATCCTGTAGATGAAGAACCATTATCCTTTGGTGTCGTGGTTTGGCTCTGCATCATGATTTTAGCCTAAATATCTTCAAAGTTAAATGTCTGCAGAAGAACCGGAGCTGAAAGGCCAACTGACGATGCCAAAAGGGTGAAATAAAACAAAAGTGGTGTAGAGGAAGAGTAAACCAACCAAGAATATGATGAAACCACAACCATCCACTTGTAATGCATCAAACGAATGAAATTAACTAGGTATACGAGAGGTTAAGTTGATAGGTTAGAGCCATGTGATGGATTTAATGAGCATGGTACTAATCATAAATGAGAAAAATCCTGACAGGATATCAATATTAAAAGCATGTGACTGTAATGTTACGGATAGTAATTGCAAACCAAAACTTATAAATGTGTCGGTATTCTATGAAGTTGTGACCTATTAATATATAGCGGAGGGGAATTACATGGCAATTTACGAGGGACATTGAACGTCATCTTAGTTCCAGATTAGAGGTACACGTGCCCTACCTATTGAGGCTTATACAATGGTTTCAATCCCACGTAGGATTAAATAAGCTAATACATAGTGAGATTCGAAGGTTCCCTACAATGGGAATGTAATAATGTTATTATATACATATATCATAAAATGGAAAGAGGTAATTAAATGGGTAAAATAAGTACGTACACATGTCCATTTGTATATTACGCATAGTGGCAAGGTTTTAATGATAGCCATGTTGGAATATAGGATAGGATTATCAACTATGGAGAGTGGATAATCCCTAATAAAGGGGCTACCATCTATTACATTAGAACATAAAAGAAAACTATATTGAATTAGAAATGACAATGGAATTTAAAAAGGCCGAATTCATTCTAAGTGTTGAATGGATCACTTAGGGCCAGAAATTGGTTATCTGCGTAAATTCGAATAATAATCACATTGCTAAGGTTCAAACTAAAATCTTAGCCAAAGACACAATTATCAACTAAGGGAAGTTGATAATGTAAAAGTAAGTGACTTCAGTATAAAAATGATAATTTAGAAGAAAAAGAAATATATACTTTGCAATTATAATAAGAATGGAATTAAAATGTTTTAGAGAAAAATCTAAGAATTATATTTTGCTATAAATTTCATAAGAAGCATATAATATATCTATGAAATTAAAGTGGTAAAGAGATGTAATTAATATCAAGCTTCCAGGGAATTTGTGGATGATAATTGTTGAATTTAAATATGGAAAGAGTAAAGAAAATATAAAACTAATAGAGGATTTCATCGAAGAGCGATGAAGCACATTAATGCAATTTCCTATAATTACTCTTTAGACTATAAAAAGAAAAAAAAATTGTTGTGGAAGTGGAGTTGTTTCAAATCGTATCAGAGCCCATGTTGAAACACTGGGCCTATATGTGTCCTCACACCAGAAATTAAAAATCCTAGATTTGCTGCTGTAAATTGTTTCTATATAAAAAAAATTACACTAATTTCATTTTTGTGTATAGGGAATTAGTGGAGAAAAGTACAGCTGAAAATATAAACGAAGGGGGTGATTTGTATGTAGATCTATATGGTGCAGAACATCCAGCATATCAAAATGCTCCATTGTTGTCTATGATGTCATAAATGCAACGAGAAATTTTTCAGCTGAGAACCAGTAATGAAAGATTGTTGCAAGCCAGAAAAGGGAAAGAGAGGTGATTCAAGAAGTCACCTCAAGGTCTAGTCACGAAAGTGAAGACCTGGAACAAAGAGAATAGGAGATGAAACCACTCAGAAGGATCTGCGGATGGTAAAGCAGATAAATATGATCTGAGAAAGAAAAAGGATAAGGATGAGGAATCATGGCCCATGAACTTAGAATAACACCTTCGGGTTTACTAAATAATGTGAAAAATAAAAATTTGAAATCTACCAATGTCAGAGTAAAGCCAACCGTGGTAGGCAGAAACTAGAGGGATACAACTATGGAATGGAAAAAACCACTAGTTGAGAATATTTTCAATCAAAGTTGAAGTTTATATACTTGAATGATAGAGGTAGTAATGGTAAACCAAGGAAATAAAAGAACCAGTAAAGTGTTGAGGTGTTGGGGAATATCACTAGACTATCCACATAGGACAATTAAGCGATGGAAGATACATAAAATAACAAGACTCAAAAAATGTTGAGGATCAGTGCGGCCTTAGAAAATCAACCGATTGAATAACAAATCAATCATAATAAACGTGGAAGGTAAGAATTCTGAACAAATTATCATTGATTTAATACATCTAGGGACATCACTTGATGAAGTGAGTTTAGAAATATTAGTAAATTAAAATGCAACCAACCATGGTTAGTATAGTAACCATAAGGAAAGGAGACATGCAATAATCTTCCAACTGCAGAAAAATTTAGAAGAATAAGAAACATAATTCAAATTAAACCATTCAATTAGTAGAATGATATAATCTATTAGTAGAAAAGAAGAGGCTGGAAAAAAAATTCAAAATCAAAGGTATGATTGCTAAACAACCTGTTTATGTTTGATAAATCCAGGTGCAAAATTAAAACTATATAGTTACACCGATGGTGGAAAAGTGAAAATTAAGATAGAAAATATTTCAGCAAGAATGGTTAGTTCAGTTAACTACGGGAAAAAAAATAAAAGTGACCCATAAGTTATCAAAGATCGCTGTAAATTTAATGGGTATAAAAATTGAGTTAAATTTCAATATTTTACCTTTACATTCTTATGAGGTATTAGTAGGAATGGACTGGTTAGAAAAATAGAAAACCATAATCAATTTCTTAGATAAAACAGTTCACTGTATAGATTGTAAGGGAAAGCTAGTGATAGTGAAAAGAAACCCATACCAATGTCAATCAGACAAAATTTAGCATAATAGTTAAAACAGACAACAAGGAAAGGTTTTCAAATACATGTTGTACAAGTGGAGGAATTGGGACAGAAAACAAAAAATGAAACTGTAGAAAAGTTAATAGTAATCAGATAATTTAAAGAGGTGTTTCTAGAGGAAATATCTCAACTACCCCAAGTGATTTCTATAATGGAATTAATAATTGGAGTTACGCCTATCTCTAGAAGACCATATAGAATGAGTACCCCATAGTTTATGAAATTTAAAATTCAACTACAAAAGTTGCTGGACAACGATTATATCCGGCCAAGTGTGTGTCCATGGGGAGCACTGGTTATGTTTGTTAAAAAGGAAAAATAGTACATTCAGAATGTGTATAGACTATAGACACCTCAATAAACTAACTATAAAGAATAGATATCCTCTACCCAGGGTAACCTATTTATTTGATCAAGTGAGAGGAACCAATGTCTTTTCAAAAAAATGATTTAAGGATAGGATATCATCAACTAAGAAGTAAGGATGAAGACATAAGTAAAACTGCATTCGGAGCTAGATACAGAACGTATGAAATGGTAGTTCTACCTTTTGGGTTGATTAATTCCTTGCTACCTTTATGTGTCTAATGAAAAGTGCCTTAATTAAGTACTTGGACAAAAAATTTCTAATGTTTATTGATGACATTATAGTATATTCTAAGAATGAAACAGAACATAAAGAACACCTTGAATTGTTTTACAATTTTACAAATAGTTAGAGAACATAATTTATATTTCAAACTTAGCAAATGTGAATTTTATAAAGATAAAATTCAGTACTTGGGTCATCTAATTCAAAAATAGGATTAGCAGTGGACCTAGAAAAGAAAAAAGCTATTATGGATTGGTCAGTACCTACTGATGTTTCAGCCATAATTTCATTAATGGGAATTTCTAGATACTACAAGATATTGATAGTATGATTTTCAGCCTTAGTATATCCTATTACCTCTCTAGAGAAGAAAGGAATGAGAATTGAATGGACCGAAAAGGTCAATATAGTTTGAACAGTTAAAAACTTAAACAAAGAACTGCTCCTATTTTGAAGATTTTTGATCCTATCAAAGAATTTGTAGCTATACAGATGCTTGTGTAGAAGGATTAAAAGTATTATTACGAGAAAAACTCAGTCATAGCATATGAGTCAAGAAAATTAAAGAAAAATGGACATAATTACACTTTGTATGAATTAGAGTTAGTTTTTGTAATGCATGCTTCAAGGAGTGGAGAATTATATGTTAGGAAATAATTTGTTTCGATTCCAGGGCACAAAAGTTTTAAGTACCTTTTTTTTTAAATAACCTGATTAAATGCTAGACAAGCTAGGAAGTTGTCTTTCCTTAGTGATTTTGACATAGAAATCAAACATATTAACGGAAAAGAAAATAAGGTTACAGATATCTTGAGTAGGAATTATCCTCAGATATTTTTTGAAGCTTCTAATTAAGAGGTTTTTTTTTTTTTTTTTGAAGCTTTGTGTAATAGGAAATGCTACACTCTGAATTGATGGAGTCAATGTGAGAAGACGTGCAGAGGAAAAAAGAATTCATAAAGAATTCCAAGTGGTCGACCATGTGTACTTGAGGAGTAAGCCTCGCAGAAGTATAGTATATGTTGGTAGTTGTGTTAAATCAACACTATACTACTATGAACCATTAGGAGTCTTGCTACAAAGTGACTCTACTAAGACCTATTAAGGTTCAGAGTACTATCATAATTAATTATTATCAATGTATATAGGTGATACTACTCATGTGAATTGGTATGAACTATGAACATGTGGAAATAGGAATGAAAAATTCTTCTAGATATACTTATTATACTGAAGTAGGAAGAAATCAAGCTCCAAAGTATAACAGTAAACAGAGAAAAAGTGTGGTGGATGCACTTTACCTTTGAGGAAACTACTGGGAGCAAGAGGATCAGCTGAAGGAGGAAAATTCATCCCTAGTTGAGAAATCAATCAAGTAATTGGAAACACTGAGGACAATGTTCTATTTTAGAGGAGGAATATGTAATATCCTAATTTTATGCTTTTATTTTAGGCAGTTAAAATCTATAAAGGTTAAATGGACCTATAGTAAACTTATAGGTGGACATAAATTAAAGTTGAATTTAATAAATGTGAAAATTGATCATTGTGCAAATACTAGAGTAAATATAGATCAAGAATTCAAGTCCATGAGGATGGATAAGATTCCAAAGACTTTCTCAAATTCTCCAAAAATCCTTGCAGAAAATAAATTAAATTGAAAATATTAGATTGGAGATAAAAATTTAAAATATACCCCAGTAAAGAGGAAAGTTACTGGGAAGAGGTGGAATAAAACTAGAAAGAGGAAAAGGATATTTTTAAAGTAATTTTATGGAGAAAACAAAAGGAAAGCCTAGGCAAAAAGGAAAACAACATCCTGATTAACTAGACGCAGTTATGGAAACAAGTTGATGGGAAAGCAGGCTTAAATGAGCCTTTCCTGGGTAGATAAGAGGTTGTCTACACCTTGGAGGAATTTATTTCTGCTTGGGGGGAGCTATGGAGATAGAACTGAAGGTTGGGTGGAAAATATTCTACCATAATTGGTATGCACAAGTTATTTAATTATGTTTTATTTTGGTGCTATTATGATGAAATTTATAATTGTAATGAATTAGATAGAAAAGCTATGTGAAAAATTATGTTTTGTGTATGTTAGTATGATACTTTTCTATTAGATGTAAATGATTCAGGTCTATGCATTTCACATAACCTACTATATAAAATATAGTGTAGTCCTGTATTGTTGCACAGACAATTTTAGGAAGTATAATAAATCTCAGAATGTCTAAACCTTGGAGACAGGTTTAAATCTGAGGTTAAGTAGAAAATCTTATTTTACATATACATAAAGGAAAAACATGAGGATGAGAGTAGCTATAATAAAATTATCCAGCTAAATATTAGAACCTGTCAAATAAAGTTATATGGAAAGAGGGAAATCTGTTCTTTTATTATACATGAATTTAGAAAATTCAAACGCTATCTTCTTTTTTAACATAATTAGAAGATTTGAAATTCTAACTAAGTCATAGTATTATCTCAGAAATGGAGAAAAATGTACTTAGAATATAAAATAGACAGAATAGTAAACTCATTCTCATTTCTGGAAATAAATTATAGTGGATTTCATTGAATCAAAATAAGTCGGAGACTTATATATACATTAATGTCAAAATAATTATTGTCCAAATTATATACAAAGTTGGGATTCAGTCCCTTGAATTAAAACTAAATTATCACTTTGAAAATAGTTCAAGTTTCAATTAGAGGAAGTCCTTAAGCCATTATGGACCAACCTGTAGAAATGAAATCCAGTATTATTTTCAAGGTATGGCATAACGAATGATAACCTTTCTGTATAATGGAACAGGAAGGTCAAAATGGTACTTGCACATAAACGATTTAGAGAAATTAATAAAAGTTCTTAAATTCAGTAAAGTAGTGAATAATGAAAGAAGTGATATTGATAATAATTTAAATTGAAAAGATTACCTTATTGGTTGGAATAGAACAGGAAGGTTAATCTATATGTACACAAAATTGGAAAAAAAAATTGGGAAGAAGAGGAATCGATTAGTAAGAATAAATTTCTATATATAGAGGGAAGAATGAGTACCTAAAATTGTTGCAGTAGAGGGATGGAGATACTCTAAGAGATTGCTAAAAAATTGTACTCATGTACAAATTAGAAACGAAGGTAATTAGACCATGTACTGTGAAAGTAATTATATGAGATTAAATCTCATAAATTCTGATAAGATGTCTATTCTCATTACAGTGGTATTGATTTCTTAGAAGAAAATAAATATACATGAAAATCTAGACACCTGAGGGAAAGGTGAATAATTCAAACTCAAACGATATTCTAACTTCTTCAAATTTAAATGAGGAGTTCTAATAACTCATAAATCAAAAAGGTTAAGCTAGAATAAAAATCGATAGGAATTCCGATAAAATGCAAAATTCGTAATTATGAATATATGTAGCGAGCATATGATAAGTGGAAGGATCTATCAGTGGTAAAATAGATCTATAACTTATAAGCGATTTCAATTGTACATTCATAAGAATCCATTTAGATGCTAAAAGAATGAAAAACGTAATGAAGGAATGGCGGAAAATAATGGAGAAACATTTTTTATAAAATGAAAAAGTAATTAACTGTACAAACTCTATGTCTATGAAACAAGGGAACGTATGCCGGAATTTGCTTTGGGTTCTCATAATATATAAGAACTAGGAAAAGGAACGCAATTATCAATTAAACAAAAAACCATAAAATTGTTTAAACCCAGATCGTCAAACTAGTGTAAAAGGATTGCCGAGAGAAGTGTAGGAAGAATACGCATACTTGGAGAGGTATTCTGATGCTGAGAAGAAATAATGTTTGGTATGTCATCTCTAGGAATAAGTAATCCTTAAATTCTGCAGAATCGTAGGTGAAGATTCGTTTCAGGAATGAAATCTTCAACTTGTATACAAAACCAAACTATAAAAAATTAAATCAGAGAGTCAATTATGGAAAATCGGAAGAAAAAATAAAATCTCAAAACAAAGATAAAGGTTGTTCGATATCATACACCAAACGCTGGAACATAATACATAACCAAAAGAACTGTACTATCATTATATAACATTTGAGTGGTCGTAAGATAGAGTTTTACGTTAACTAGTTAAATGTCTCACTCTGTATACTCGCAGAATAGTTGCAATTTGAATTTCCAGAGCATGGAATGAGATGGTAACCAAATTCTGTCAAAAATGTAACCTTCCTGGAATAAAACAAACCCTACAATCAGAATAAGAAATTTCGTATTAGTTGCAGAAATTTATGTTTAAGGAAACTTAAATTCATAAACATCATAACCCACCAAAACCTTTGACTCATAAAACGTTGCATCAAAAAGGAAGGATTACCTGAAATTAATCCTACAGATGAAGAACCATTATCCTTTTGTGTCGTGGGTTGGCTCTCCATCTTGAGTTTAGCCTAAATCTCTTTGAAGCCGAATGTCTGCGGAATAACCAGAGCTGAAAGGCCAACTGATGCTGCCAAAAGGGTGGAATAAACTAAAAATGGTGCAGAGGAAGAGTAAACCTAACCAATAATAAGATGCAACCACAACTGTCTACTTGTAACGCATCAAACGAAGGAAATTAATTGGGTGTACGAGAGGTTAAGTTGACATGTGAGAGCCATGTGATTGCTTTAATGAGCATGGTACTAATCATAAATGAGAAAAATACTGATGGGATATCAATATTTAAAACGCATGACTGTAATGTTACTGATAGTAATTGCAAACCAAAACTTATAAATGCGTAGGTATTCTATGAAGTTGTGACCTATTAATATATAGAAGAGGGGAATTACGTGGGCACTTACAAGGACATTAAAGGTCATCTTAGTTCCAAAGTAGAGGTACACATAACTCACTGTTGAGGGTTATGTTAGCCACCTGTATTATTTTGTTATACCTCAAAAGGCTTAAATCTTTTGTTTCCTGAATAAATTTTATCAATTAAAAATTGTTGGCTCTTGAAGTCTCTTGTAGGCCTCATGCCTCTGTCTAAAATCCTGCCATCGTCTTCCACTCGCTCGATTCCAAGTAGAAGATCAGCTTAAAGACATTCATTTTTTCCCCCTTCTTAAACCTTCATCTGCTCCCATTTTTCTCCACAAACTTCCTTGTTTTCATAAATCCTCTTCTTCCATTTATGAAAATCACTTTCCCATAGTTAAAAACCCATTTTTTTTTACTATCCCGAAACCATCAAATTCCATTGAAAATTATGAAAAATTCATAAAAATACAAGTATTATGACTATGGACTTAAGCCCCTTTGGGCTAAGTCCTAAACCACTTCCCCACCATACGCTTTGGAGCTGGAGCCATTTGCCTTGGGTTAAGGCGCTAATCGCATTGGAAAGAATCAAATGTACAAGTCTTCGCCATACTCCGAAGAACTCCGATTGCGATTAGCCTTGCTGCCTAAAAACCCCCGATCATATTATTTTCATGTAACCCAGAGCCCGCCCTCGGCGCTTAGACCTTATGAATATTTCATTCCCAAACCCATTTTTCTTTATAAAACCCAAAACCCGCTTATCCAAACTTTCAACTTAAAAACTTGAAGTCACGTGTTTAATATTTTAATGGGTTGATTGAAAGACCGATCGCGCAATCGCAATCGGAGAAATCAAATGGGTAGATCAAAAAGACCCGCATCAAAGTTCCGATGCAATTGGGTCTCATATGTTAAAAGTTTCCCCCGCCCCTGTTTCATATGACTTCCCCCGGGACCAAGTGTTAAGGACCCCGGGTGCCAATCGCATCGCAACGTTTCAAATAGGTTGATCGGAATGACCAGGCCCGATGGCTTGATTGCGATTGACCCCTTTGTTTTAAATATGCCCCGGGCATATTACATTCCATATATCCGAAGGCCCCGCAGTCGGGCGCCTGTCCGCTTTATATATATATTCTTCTGCCCGATCCATAAAAACCTTTGATTATTCCAAAAGTTTGGGTTTCATAAAAATATACAAGGGTTTTTTCCCCCAGCTCATCTCCACCATTGATCGTATGCCAAATCCAACGGTCCGCGCAAAATCGCATCAGAGTTTTTCTTTCGATGCATTTGTTTTTCTCCCCCAATCGGCCATCCTAGATCCATTCTCCACCATTGATCTCGTTCTTAGATCGACGGCCTGCGCTCAATCGCATGCGTTTTGTTTCACCCCCGATCGCGACTCCCCCGATTGGTTCTCCATCGTTGATCTCGTTCTTGAATCAACGGTTATCGCTAAATCGCATTGCAATGTTTCAATCGCAATCGCAATGTTTCACCCCCGATTGCCGATCCCCGATTCAATCCTGACCGTTGATCTAATCCTTTGATCCAACGGTCCGCGCAAAATCGCATTGCAATGTTTCAATCGCAATCGCAATGTTTCACCCCCGATTGCCGATCCCCGATTCAATCCCGACCGTTGATCTAATCCTTGATCCAACGGTCCGCGCAAAATCGCATCGCAATGTTTCAATCGCATGCGTTTTTGTTTTACCCCCGATTGCGCTCCTCCGATTAGATCTGGACCGTCCACGTGTCCAGATCGGACGGTCCAAAACCACCCCACCTTATTTCTTCTCCCCGCTCTCCTTTGCCTGTTCTGCGCCGATCTCCACCGTTAGATATTTTTATCCGACGGCTATGCTCCTCCCCCACCATCTGAAGCAGTTTAAACCTATTTCCGTAGGATTTCTTAACTATTTTTGTGTTTTGCAGGTGTTTTTATGGTTTTCCATTATAGAATGAAGGAGAGCCGAGGGTTGGGAAAGACGTTTCCTGTGCCTTCGAGCTATCTAAAAGAACCATTCACAGGCTCTGTATCAAATGATTTATCAATGTTTCATGAGCATTGATAACCTAAAGAGCCATGCGCTGCCCTGCACATCGACAAGACACTGTTTTATTCAAGAGAGCAGTTAAAGAGTATCAGTTTTTGAAGACCAAGCACAACAGATGAAGATCGAAGACAGTTTTTACGGGGATTACGGCTAAGACAGTTATCAAAAGCCTAATCCCCAATCTAAAACACAGTTTAAAAGAAAACCTAAAGTGTTCATCAGACATATTGCCTCCACCGCCATACTTTGAGGAAAATTGATTCCTCAACCACCGCAGTGCCACCTATTGCTTCAAAATGCTCAATCAGAGGCTGAATTTATTGAACTAAATCAGATATTTTGCCTCGAAGCAGCCAAAGAAGTTATTTCTGCCTCAAAATTAATGACAGAATGTGTGAAGAGTAACCCTAACAGTACGCAGAGCCTCAAATTTCAAACAAAGCTCCCTCCGAGCTTACTTCATAAGTGTAAACACAGTTAATGTAGTGATCCACCTGTAAATTTCTCCCTCGAGCCTCTCAAAGGGCCAAGAAGTCTTCATTCTGCATTAATTGTACTTGAGATCTTTTTATCATATCTCACCTCCTCATCCTTCTATAAATACTTCAGTAGAAGATGAGTGAGGGGTTGGATTAGTTGGTTGTCAATGTAATTGCTGAAGCATTCTATGTAACTGAGCTGAAAACTTTTGACTGTAAATAGTGGTTTCATCGGCTCTTGGAGCTCTGCTTGTAGCAGATAGGTTAGGTTGTGAAGAGAGATGGATTAAAACATTGGATCTGAAGATTGTAACTGGTTTGAAGCATCAATACAAGCTGATTTATGGTATCCTGGTCTATGTTGATGGTGATGTTATTCTCACTGTAACTTGTATTTTGTTTCTGTTTTCAATTTGTTTCATTTTCCACTGTAAAGAACAGTTTAAACAGGGTTAGGACCTACTGTATATCAGTAACCTTCTCTGGCTGAGAAATCTTTATCTAAATGTTTTCTTTCAACTGTGTTATTTGAAAATGATTTAATTCAATCTAAGTACACAGATGCTGGCGTTCCCTCATCCTTTTGTCACTGCTGAATGCTATTTTTAAATGTTACTTTCAATATATGTTGTGTGAGGATGAATTGAGGAAATCAAGGTTAGCCCTGAGTCCCTTTCCTGTTTGCTCAACTATTTAATTGTTTCCCTTAGGATGTGTTAAAAGCTGACTAGTTTTGAAGTACTTATTAGATCTTAGGCCATTCTGTGTTATCTCTGTGATCGTCTTGGAAGTAACTAAGTAAAGAAGAGCTAGGAGAGGATTATGGTGAGCCCAGCCCGCTAGTTTCTACTCCAAAAGTTGCCTTCAAGTTTCCCTTTGTTTTTATATGTATTCTATTGGAAGTGTATCAAAGGCTAGATAGTTTCAAAGTACTTACTAGATCCTAGTTTGCTTCTATGTTTCTCTTAAGTGCTTGGTCAAAGGCTGGCTAGTTTGAAAGTACTTACCAGATCCCGGGCTGCTCTTTGTTCTGCATCTGTCATTTCCCTTTCTTATTGTATCTTTCCATTCCATAAATCAAACTTTAAAGAGATCCTTAGGCATAGATGACTTGCCCCATAGATCACTCTTGAACCTGAATGTTTCAATTAAATCCTCTTATGACTCCATAGCCCAATGGATTGAAAACTTGCCATCATCTTTCTTCTTGATCGAAGCTTACTCTTTTGCTTGCAACTTCTCACCTTTGAACCTATTTTCATATAGATCTTTCTGCCTCAGACAACAATTATGTTCAATCATCCGAAAAGACCAAACAAAACCCTTGGACCTCATAACTAGCCTAATATCATTACCCTAAGCTTTCAAAGACAATATCCATCTTTGTACATATTGGAGAGATCCCTCTCCAGATTCAGGAGGGCTAGATCCTATAATCCCAAAGTTGGTTGAAATGATGTTAACTTTGTGATTGGACTTTGCCAATCTTTCTTATTACAGAGACCTAACATTTCTGGCGACTCCACTGGGGAAGAACCCCGAATCATTTTTCATTTAAAAGATAATCATACGACATCAGAGATTTAGTTCATAGAGCATTTGATTTATTAACCAGCTTGAGCCACCAGAACCTAACATTTCTGGCGACTCCACTAGGGAATCCTTACCCAGAAACTTCATAAGACCTTGAGAGTAAAAAGCAGCTTTTTTCAAGCACTACCAAGAAATGGTAATCATGATGAGACTTGTTTGAATCAGTGACAAACTAGGTCAACCCTAGGATTCTTTAAGTTTTCTATCTAACCTTGGAAAATCAGCTAGCTTAGCCATAAGGATAGACTGTCTTTGTTTCATAACCGTAGCTAAGTTTAGAGGCAAAGTCAGAACATTCTTTTAAACCACAAATAAAAACAATTCATAAAATACCAAAAACATTTTAGATTGGTAGTAAAACACTAGTTTTCGATATCTTGTTTACATTTTTTGATTTGTTTTACTCTATACTCTTAAGACAGAGTCTGGAAAGGGCCAGGTAGCCTCCGGATCTCATCCTCTTTTTGAGGTGACATATCTGGTGAATGCCCTCCCAGTCAATCTCTGGTTAGAGTTTGTTGTGTTTTGAGATATCCTTGAAAAGGAATGTTTCACAAACACTGTGGTGGACAGTGTACTCCTTCGAAAACACTCCAGACTTTCCACCTGGCGACTCCACAATCCTGAACAGACCTTAAGACTCCACTGGGAAGAACCCTCATCGTTACAACATCCGTCAAACCTAGCTGGAAGGCTATATGATTATAAGTGAGAAAACAGATTAGTTGACCTCTCAAAGATTGTCATATCTGGTTGAACTTTTCTTATTTTAGTTGGGTCTAAAACTTAGCATAGTGGCTCCTAAAAAGATTCACACTAGAGCCCATCCTGACCCTGATCCACCTGAGATAGTTGATAACCCAGAAAGAATCCTTAGGAAGTCTCCTAAGATACAATTTTCAACTGTTTTCAGATCACCCCTAAGAGCTAATTCGGTCCTTGAAAATCTTTCAGCTCTTCAAAAATCACAAACTGACTTATTAAACCCATTTAGGACTAGGTCATTTGGCGATTTAGATCAGTTAGATTCCGAGCCTTCACTTTCATCTCCCGAAACAAGTGAACCCTTTGGGGATAGAGAATCAACACCCCCTGATTTACATTTTCTACATAATCTAGGTGCCTCTCATCCAAGATCAGCTCATAAATCTACTGCTGTTCCATCCACTTCTGTTCACCCGTCATCCACTATTCAAACCACTCCACGTCATCCCACACCTCCTCTTGTAAATCCACCACGTATCATGGCAGCATGGTATGCTCCCTTAGTCCTTCCTGTACCATTAGTCAATCTTCCACAGGACTATCAGTCCAAAATTCCTTTATATGATGCTAGAAATACTATAACAGCATCTCAACATGTGGACAAGATGAATGACTACTTTGACAGAAATGAAATTGATGATGATTCTGTCAAGCTTAGACTATTTGCTCAAAGTTTGGGGGGAGAAGCAAGAAAATGGTTTAAAGGTTTAGCCCCCCACAGTATTAATGATCTCCGAGGCTTCCATCAAACATTCTTAAACAAATGGGAAGTAAGGAAGAATCCTCTCCAAGTCCTTGCCGACTATAACAATCTCCATAGGAACCCTGGGGAAAGTGTACAAGCTTATTGTACTAGATTTAACAGCATGTATAATGCACTTTCCCCTGAACTAAAACCTCCTCAGGGCTCAGCTTTAAACAAATTTCCTGAAGGGTTTGATCCTGACATGACATATTCACTCAGAGAAAGAGTTTTTGCAACCCTTGAAGACATGCAAAGAGGTGCTCTTTCTGTGGAAGTTAACCTTATGGAGAAGAGAGCAAGAATGAAAGCTGAAAAGAGAGTATCTTTTAGAGAGGAATCCACCCCTTCTACTTCAAGCTCAAAGATGGAAAGAATGATGGAAGAAATGATGAAGAAAATGAGCATCCTGGAGAGAGCACAAGCAAGTCTAAATCAAAACACTCCTCAAAACAGAAACCAAAGCCAGAATCAGAATATTAGAAGAAATCAGCCTCCAAATAGACCCCGGGAAGATGATCAACACATCACTCCTCCCTTTCATCAAAACTTTTTAAGTGAGGTTGAGAAAACAGAACAAATAACAGAGGAGGATGATATAAACTTATTTGGGGTAGATGATGATAGCTTCGAGGTTCATTATGATAAAAAACAAGGTCTTTATACACCTTACGATGACAAAAGAGATGATAATGAAAATTATTATCAGAACATGGAAAACGCTCTCATAGAACCTTCAAAGGAATATGAACTCAGAAGCAAATCTAATCAACGAACCCCCAACAATAAAACCTCTGACAAGCCTTCTCAAAACAGCACTGCAACCAACTCTAAAACAATCAACCAAAAAAACAAAACAGTGGCTGTTAATTCTGGTAGTGGTAAAGAGAAAGACACTCAAAATATTGAAAAACAGAGTGCAACCATTAGCAGTACTAACACCCCGGTTAGTGCTCCTAGTAAAACAACTGTTTCAACTGTAGATAAACCAAATCAGCAAGTTGTTATTGCTGATAAAGTGGCAGTAAACAAAGCTGAAATCAATGCTTTAAAGAGTCAAAACCTTTTCAGCCTGGAACAGGAAATTTCAAAGATCAAAATTTATGTTCCTTTGACTGAGTTAGCTGCCCAACATGTATATAGGTCCAAAATTTTGAAAGCTTTGAACTTAGAAGATAATGAAGATACACTCAATCTTAATGATGACCAACCAGAGCTTATTTTTGGTCCAAAGATTGAAGGAAAGTTTCAAGAGGGTCCTGTCCCTCCCTTTTACGTAAGCTTAAACATTCATGACAAAATTCTGCACAATGCTATGCATGACTCGGGCACTTCCCATAATTTAATGCCAAAAGCCGTAATGGAAAGCCTGGGTCTTGAAATTACCAGACCTTACAAAGACTTGTACTCCTTTGACTCAAGTAGAGTTAAATGTCTAGGATTGATAAAAGATCTCTGTGTTAACTTAGCCCAGATTCCAGCCAAATGTTTGGTCATGGATGTTGTCGTGGCTGATGTACCCCCAAAGTATGGAATGCTTTTATCAAGATCTTGGGGGCCTAAGTTACAGGGAACTATGCAAATGGACATGACCTATGCGACTATCCCTGTTTTTAATCAGACTAGAAGACTTTACAGGGAAACCCACATGCAGTACACAGTGACAAGTCAAGACCAACCTCAAAACTCTCCTTTGTACGTTGTAAGCACGAGCCTTGATTCTTTTATCATGTTTAATGATGAAACACTTACAGAACAAATCATTTCAACAGAATCAATGGCTGAAACAGAGGAAGAAGAACACAACGCTGAACTGCCGAAACAGTCTATTGTGTCTAAAAATCCTAGCAAACTAAACATAGGTCTTGAACTGCAAGTCATCAATCCATTAAACTTAAAAATTGACAGTCAAGAAGACGATCCTCAACCCGATTAAAAACTTGAGGAATCAAATTATATAAAGGAGATACACCAAAATAATAAAACTGAAAATGTTCCTCTCTGGACTATGTATTTTGATGGGTCATGCACCAGAACGAATGCTGGTGCAGGTGTCTGGATCACTAACACTGAAAACAATCATACAGAATGTATTTCATGTAAATTAAACTTTTAGTGTTCCAACAACATAGCGGAGTACGAATCCCTGCTCTTAGGCTTACATTTACTGAAAAAGTTAGGTGCCAAGAGAATCAATGTATATGGCGATTCTGAATTAATCATTAGGCAAGTTAATGGGGAGTATAATGCAAATCACCCCAGACTTAGGGCCTACCGAAATGATGTCATGGATCTTTTGAAAACATTTGAGGAGTCCAACCTGACTTTTGTCCCAAGGAAAAGAAATATTGCAGCCCACAATTTAGCCTTTGCTGCTAGAACCTGCCCAATGATATATGATGACACATCTCAGATTAAATTCAGACCAGTTGTCCCGGATAACAACAAATATTGGCAGGTGTTTGATGGAGATAAACAAATAGAAGACTTCATGCAATTCAGAAATGAGTTTGAACTCCATAGTTCAGATTCAGACTATGATACAGACTGCAGTGAAGAAAATTTTCTTGGTGAAGAAGAACCGTCTCCTGAGCTTGTAGATATTAACCTTCAGACTAGCAAACTTAGAAACCAAACAGAGTTGAGTGCAGAATCTGAAACAGAGGAGTTGGAAACTCTGCATTCTAAGGATGATAGTTTGCCCAAGGGTTTGGCCCCTCTAGAAGAATTGTTTGATTTTAATGATGTGGCCAATAAACCTAAACTGGAACCTGTAGAAACTCAAGTGGAGGAATGTAATATAGGCAGTGAGGAAAAACAAAAAATGATCAAACTGTCCAAAACTTTGCTAGCTCACATTAAACTCAAATACATAGAGCTGTTCAAAGAATTTTCTGATGTTTTTGCATGGAGTTACGAAGATCTTAAGTCATATGACACTGAAATAATACAGCACAAAATCCCTCTTAAAGAAAACCAAAAACCATTCAAACAGAAACTGCGCAGAATAAACCCTGTCCAGTTGCCATTGGTTAAGAAGGAAATCATGAAGATGCACGATGCTGGTATTATTGTCCCTATTAGATATTCTGAGTGGGTATCTAATCTGGTGTCAGTTAGGAAGAAGACTGGAGAAATCAAGCTTTGTATAGACTTTAGAAATTTAAACAAAGCTTCATTGAAAGACAACTACCCTTTACCCAAGATGGATCATATTTTGCAAAGGGTGGTGGGGTCTAAAAGAATTTCTTTGCTAGATGGCTATTCAGGGTATAACCAAGTCTTAGTCCACCCTGATGATCAATTAAAGACAGTGTTTACTACACCATGGGGCACTTTCATGTATGTGAAAATGCCTTTTGGTCTAATGAATGCTGGAGCAACCTTTCAGAGAGCCATGGACATAGCATTCTCGGAAGAATTGGGCTTCTTCATAATTATCTATCTTGATGATGTAACTGTGTTTTCAAAAACAGATGAAGACCACTTAGAACATTTGAGAAAATTTTTCGAGAAGTGCAGAAAGTTTGGGATATCTTTAAACCCTAAGAAGACTTTATTCGGTCTCCAAGAAGGTGAAATTCTTGGGCATATCATTTCAGAAGAGGGTATAAAAATTGATCCCATGAGGATTGAGGCCATATTGCAAATCTCTCATCCTCGAAGCATCAAAGAGTTGCAGTCTTTCATTGGAAAGATAAACTTTTTGAGAAGGTTCATCCCTAACCTAGCTGAGCTCCTTAGAAATATCACAAACATGCTGAAGAAGGAGCAAGGGATAAAATGGACCTTGGAAGAAAAGACATCCTTTGAGCTGGTGAAACAAGCGTTAACCAAAACACCGGTTCTCATAAGTCCTGATTTTTCAAAAGATTTTTATATCTTCTCATTTGCATCAGAACATACCATAGCTGCTGTCCTTTTACAGAAAAATCCACAAGGACAAGAGCGGCCAATTTCATTCTTTAGCAAGGCATTAAGGGATGCCCCTTTGAAGTATAACATCATGGAAAAGCAAGCTTTTGCTTTAGTTAAGGCTTTAAAGGACTTCAGAGTATACATCCTCCACTCACACATCATTGCCTTTGTCCCAAATTCAGTTGTTAAGGACATTCTAACACAGGACCCAGATGGTAAAAGAGGTAAGTGGATTGCTGTTATTCTTGAATATGATTTAGAGATTAAACCCACTAAGCTCATCAAAGGCCAAGGTCTAGCTAAGTTAATGGCAAAATCAAATTGTGATCTTCTTGATATTAATATGATCGATGATTTGGATAACCAAGAAGAACTCTCAACTCCCGTTGTTGAAGATCATTTTGTGAATTATCCTTGGTATATTGATATTGTTTATGTTTTGCTTAATCTGAATACACCTCCTGGTTTATCCAAAACAAAGGCAAGATTCCTAAAGTTAAAAGCTGTAAACTATTGCATTATTGATAAATGTCTTTATTGGAAAAATGCGAGTGGTATATTGCTTAAATTTTTGCCTGAGTTTGATGCAGAAAAAATTAAGCAGGAATTCCATGAAGGAGAGTGTGGAGGCCATTTGTACTGGAAGTCAACAGCCAACAAAATTTTGAGGGTTGGTTTCTATTGGCCCACTCTTTTTCCTGATGTTCATAAGATGACCACCACTTGCCATAAATGCCAAGTGTTTGAGGGCAAGAGAAAATTATTACCCCTTCCTTTGCATCCAATTACTGTTGAAGCTCCTTTTCAACAATGGGGACTTGACTTCATAGGAGAAATCCATCCACCTTCCTCTGCCCAGCACAGGTGGATTCTTACCGCCACAGACTATTTCACTAAGTGGATAGAAGTCGTTCCTAGTAGGCAGGCCAATGATTCGGTTATCATAAAATTCATAGAAATCAATATTCTTTCCAGATTTGGCTGTCCTACCAAGATCATCACAGATAATGCAGCAGCATTTGGATCAAAGAAAATGGTGGAATTCTGTCACAAGTACCAGATAACATTGGGACACTCCACAGCCTATTACCCTCAAGGTAATGGACTTGCAGAATCTTCCAACAAAATCTTAGTGAATATAATAAAGAAACTGTTAGAGGACAATAAGAAGTCTTGGCACACAAAGCTCATCCACGCACTTTGGGCTGACAGATTAACATTGAAGAAATCCATTGGTATGTCACCCTTCCAGCTTGTGTATGGTACAGATGCAATTTTTCCTAACAGCCTCGGTGTACCAGTTATGAAGTTAATTCAAGAGTTGCAGACTGAAGAAAATGACATAATCAGAAGGATAAATTAGACCATTCATCTTCAACAAACCAGAGAGGAAGTGTATAATAAAGCATTGCAGAAACAAGACAATATCAAGAAGATATTTGATAGAAGAACAAAGGCCATCAGTTTCAAGGTTGGAGACAAAGTTTTAAAGTGGGACTCAAAGAGGGAAGACAAGGGAAAGCATGGTAAATTTGACAATCTATGGCTTGGCCCTTACTCTATTCATTCAGTTGCTGGAAACAATGCATTCTTCTTACAAGAGCTGAATGGAACATAATTGTTTGGAGGTCCTGTCAATGGCAGGATGCTTAAGCATTACCTTTCTTAAAACCATTTTGTGTTCTGCAGCCTTTTTATTTTTCTTTTCCATTGTGAATATTTCATCCACCATTGCATTCAAAGTTGTGAAAAATCAAAAAATACAAAAACAGAGAAAAAATGAAAAGAGGGCAGAAATGAAAACAAGAAAGGCACAGCCCCATGCCAAAAAGAGAAATAAATCTGAAAGTGTGCAAGCTCAAATGCCACTCCTCAAAACACACTTCTAATTTGTCAAACTGTTTAATCTTGACTAATTAGCTTTCAATTTTCTGCTGATAGGGTAGCGAATTTGATTTGCCAAACTGTTTAACCTTGGCTCATCAGTAGATAGATTAGGATAGAAATTAAGGTTCAAACAAACTCAAAATATGAACCAAAGTTTCCAAAGAGAGATGACTCAAAACTGTTTTATTTTCTGAGTCATAAAAGAGAAAAACTGGTTCTAATTTGCCCAAAATCTGAATCAGATATCAAGGAAGAGATAGCTCACAGAAAAAAGAAAAATCAGAGCTATGAAAAGAAGAGAGAAGGCCATGATAAGAAACTTTCAGATCTTAAGCCTTCAATTTTTGATGTTAAATTTCTGCAAATAATAATCTATGTGCAGCTTGTTTTTATGCCATAGATCACAACAAGTCAAACAGCTTAATCTTGACTTGACTGTTTTTAAATTTTTGTTGTAGAATTTAGAGAATGAAAGTCTGTTGGACAGTTTAATCCCAACAGACAGTAGATTAGGTAGAGAAATATCTGAGCTCAACTGTTTAATCTGAGTTCAGGGAGAAATAAGGAGTAGAAATAGATTAGGTTTCCTTCTTTCAAAAGAATAAAATGTTGTGAATAGAGTTTTCCAATCCAAGTGCACTCTGATGAAGAAAAAATGTTAGATCTGTAAGATTGGGTAGGTAGAAAGCTTGTTGATGAAAGATCCATTGTTTTTCATGGCTATTAGCATTTCCAGTGCAAAAGAAGATCATTCAATCAGAGAAGAGCAGCCCAATGGATGAGGCAACTAATCAGCCTCCCAGAAGATGCAAGTCTGAAATTCTTGATGCCTTCAAGAAGGCACCATCCCCAAGTGGAGCCACTGTTAGCCACGTGTAATATTTTGTTATACCAAAAGGTGGCTAAATCTTTTTGAGCCTCCAAGGAACAAATTTTATCACTAAAAATTGTTGGCTCTTGAAGACTCCTTGTAGGCCTCATGCCTCTGTCCAAAATCCTCATTACTGTTCCTCTTAATTCTGCTGATTCCAAGTAGAAGATTGCTGAAAGACCTTCATTTTCCCCCTTCTTAAACCTTCATCTGCTCCCCTTTTTTTTCCACAAACTTCCTTGTCTTCATAAATCCTCTTCTTCCATTTATGAAAATCACTTTCCCATAGTTAAAAACCCATTTTTTTGACTATCCCGAAACCATCAAATTCCATTGAAAATTATGAAAAATTCATCAAAATACAAGTATTATGACTATGGATTTAAGCCCCTTTGGGCTAAGTCCTAAACCACTTCCCCACCATACGCTTTGGAGCTGGAGCCATTTGCCTTGGGTTAAGGCGCTAATCGCATCGGAAAGAATCAAATGTACAAGTCTTCGCCATAATCCGAAGAACTCCGATTGCGATTAGCCTTGCTGCCTAAAAATCCCCGATCATATTATTTTCATGTAACCCGGAGCCCGCCCTCGGCGCTTAGACCTTATGAATATTTCATTCCCAAACCCATTTTTCTTTATAAAACCCAAAACCCGCTTATCCAAACTTTCAACTTAAAAACTTGAAGTCACGTGTTTAATATTTTAATGGGTTGAATGAAAGACCGATCGCGCAATCGCAATCGGAGAAATCAAATGGGTAGATCAAAAAGACCCGCATCAAAGTTCCGATGTGATTGGGTCTTGTATGTTAAAAGTTTCCCCCACCCCTGTCTCATATGACTTCCCCCGGGGCCAAGTGTTAAGGACCCCGGGTGCCAATCGCATCGGGGCTAAGTCCTAAACCACTACCTGGCTTTGAGGCTAAGAATATTTACTTGGGTTAAGGCGATAATGTCAGAAAAAATCTGCTCATGCAAGTCTTGTATCCCATACTGGAAATGGGGTGCGGTGTGTTGCTGCCTAAAACCCCAGATCATATTATTTTCTGCTGACTTCGAGCCCGCCCTCGACTTGACCCATTGTGAATATTTCATTCCAAACCCATTTGCATATTTATAAAACCCAAACAAAACATAAACTTTCAACTTAACATGAATGCGTGGCAATCTTAATGGTTGATTGAAAGAGCAAATGCGCAATGTGAAATGGAGAAAATCAAATGGTGATCAAAGAATGCATCAAAATTAGCGATTGGGTCTCGTATATTAAAAGTTTCCCCCGCCCCTGTTTCATATGACGTCCCCCGGGACCAAGTGTTAAGGACCCTGGGTGCCAATCGCATCGCAACGTTTCAAATAGGTTGATCGGAATGACCAGGCCCGATGGCCCGATTGCGATTGACCCCTTTGTTTTAAATACGCCCCGGGCATATTACATTCCATATATCCGAAGGCCCCGCAGTCGAGCGCCTGTCCGCTTTATATATATATTCTTCCGCCCGATCCATAAAAACCTTTGATTATTCCAAAAATTTTGGTTTCATAAAAATATACAAGGGTTTTTTCCCCCGACTCATCTCCACCATTGATCGTTTGCCAAATCCAACGGTCCGCGCAAAATCGCATCGAAGTTTTTCTTTCGATGCATTTGTTTTGTTCCCCCAATCGGCCATCCCCGATCCATTCTCCACCGTTGATCTCGTTCTTAGATCAATGACACAAGCTCAATATCGTTTTTGCCTGATGTGACTCCCAGGTGGATAAGTTGATCTCGTTCTTGAATCCGCAGTTGCTCCTTCATCAGCATGTAATGTTTCAATACGCAATGCATAATGTTTCACCCAGATGCCAGATCCCGATTCAATCGACGGTTGATCTAATCCTTGATCCAACAGTCAGAGCTGCAAAATTGCATCGTGTGTTTTCATCACTCCGTTTTTGTTTTACCACACAGATGCCGCTCCTCAGATTCGATCGGACCGTCCACGTGTCCAGTCCAGTTGATCAAGCTCCACAGCCTTATTTCTTCTCCCATTCTCACTGCACAATTCTGCATAGTCTCCCCGTTAAATATTGTCCCCTTTATCAGGCAGGCTACACTCTCCCATCTTGGCAGGTTCTTCCCTATTTCCACGGATTTCATTAACCTATTTTTGTGTTTTGCAGGTGTTTTAATGGGTTTCCATTATAGAAGAGGAATGGAGGGAGAGCAGGGTTGGGGAATAGGTGCTTTTTCTGTGCCTTGAGCACTCCTAAGGACAACACGGGCTGTGTCGATGATTAATCGACATGAGCATTGATAACCTAAAGAGCCCTGCGCGGCCCTGCACATCGACAAGACACTGTTTTATTCAAGAGAGCAGTTAAAGAGTATCAGTTTTTGAAGACAAAGCACAACAGATGAAGATCGAAGACAGTTTTTACGGGGATTACGGCTAAGACAGTTATCAAAAGCCTAATCCCCAATCTAAAACACAGTTTAAAAGAAAAACTAAAGTGTTCATCAGACATATTGCCTCCACCGCCATACTTTGAGGCAAATTGATTCCTCAACCACCGCAGTGCCACCTATTGCTTCAAAATGCTCAATCAGAGGCTAAATTTATTACACTAAATCAGATATTTTGCCTCGAAGCAACCAAAGAAGTTATTTCTGCCTCAAAATTAATGAAAGAATGTGTGCAGAGTAACCCTAACAGTACGCAGAGCCTCAAATGTCAAACAAAGCTCCCTCCGAGCTTACTTCATAAGTGTAAACACATTAATGCAGTTGGAACACCTGTAATGATTTCTTCGTCGAGCCTCCAAGGGCCAGGAAGACATTAATTTTGCATTAATTGTACTTGAGATCTTTTTATCAGATCTCACCTCCTCATCCTTCTATAAATACTTCAGTAGAAGATGAGTGAGGGGTTGGATTAGTTGGTTGTCAATGTAATTGCTGAAGCATTCTATGTAACTGAGCTGAAAACTCTTGACTGTAAATAGTGGTTTCATTGGCTCTTGGAGCTCTGCTTGTAGCAGATAGGTTAGGTTGTGAAGAGAGATGGATTAAAACATTGGATCTGAAGATTGTAACCGGTTTGAAGCATCAATACAAGCTGATTTATGGGATCCTGATCTATGCTGATGGTGATGTTATTCTCACTGTAACTTGTATTTTGTTTCTGTTTTCAATTTGTTTCATTTTACACTTTAAAGAACAGTTTAAACAAGGTTAGGACCTACTGTATGTCAGTAACCTTCTCTGGCTGAGAAATATTTATCTAAATGTTTTCTTTCAACTGTGTTATTTGAAAATGATTTAATTCAGTCTAAGTACATGGATGTTGGCATTCCCTCATCCTTTTGTCACTGTTGAATGTTATTTTTAAATGTTACTTTCAATATATGTTGTGTGAGGATGAATTGAGGAAATCAAGGTTAGCCCTGAGTCCCTTTCCTGTTTGCTCAACTATTTGATTGTTTCCCTTAGGATGTGTTAAAAGCTGACTAGTTTCGAAGTACTTATCAGATCTTAGGCCATTCTGTGTTATCTCTGTGATCATCTTGGAAGTAACTAAGTAAAGAAGAGCTAGGAGAGGATTATGGTGAGCCCAACCCACTAGTTTCTACTCCAAAAGTTGCCTTCAAGTTTCCCTTTGTTTTTATATATATTCTATTGGAAGTGTATCAAAGGCTGGATAGTTTCAAAGTACTTACCAGATCCTAGTTTGCTTCTATGTTTCTCTTAAGTGCTTGGTCAAAGGCTGGCTAGTTTGAAAGTACTTACTAGATCCTGGGCTGATCTTTGTTCTGCATCTGTCATTTCCCTTTCTTATTGTATCATTCCATTCCATAAATCAAACTTTAAAGAGATTCTTAGGCATAGATGACTTGCCCCATAGATCACTCTTGAACCTAAATGTTTCAATTAAATCCTCTTATGACTCCATAGCCCAATGGATTGAAAACTTGCCATCATCTTTCTTCTTGATCGAAGCTTACTCTTTTGCTTGCAACTTGTCACCTTTGAACATATTCTCATATAGATATTTCTGCCTCAGACAACAATTATGTTCAATCATCCGAAAAAACCAAACAAAACCCTTGGACCTCATAACTAGCCTAATATCATTACCCTAAGCTTTCAAAGACAATATCCATCTTTGTACATATTGGAGAGATCCCTCTTCGGATTCAGGAGGGCTAGATCCTAGAATCCAAAAGTTGGTTGAAATGATGTTAACTATGTGATCGGACTTTGCCAATCTTGCTTGTGCAGAACCTAGCGCATGTTATACGATGGCTTGAATCCCACATAATATTAAAGAAGCAAATACAAAACGATATTTGAAGGGTCCCTACAATAGGAATGTAATAATGTTATTATATACATATATCATAAAGTGGAAATACGTAATTAAAGGGGTAAAGTAAGTATGTACACATTTCCATTCATAGATTATGCATAGTGGCAAGGTTTTAACGATAACCATGTTGGAATATAGGATAGGAGTATCAAGTATGGAGAGTGGATAATGCCTAATCAAGGGGCTCCCATCTATTGCATTAGAACATAAAAGAAACCTATATTGAATTAGAAATAACAATGGAATTTAAAAAGGCCAAATTCATTCTAAGTGTTGAATTGATCACTTAGGGCAAGAAATTGTTTATGTGTGTAAATTCGAGTAATAATCATATTGTTAAGGTTCAGACTAAAATCTTAGTCAAAGACACAATTATCAACTAAGGTAGGTTGATAATGTAAAATAAAGTGACTTCAGTATAAAAATGATAATTTAGAAGCAAAATAAATATATACTTTGCAATTATAACAAGAAGGGAATTAAAATGTTTAGAGCATAATCTAAAAATTATATTATGTTATAAATTTCATAAGAAGCATAAAATATATCTATGAAATCAAAGTGGAAAAGAGATGTAATTAATAATAAGCTTCCATGGAACTTGTGGATGACAATTGTTGAATTTAAATACGAAAAGAGTAAGGAAAATATAAAACTACTAGATGATTTCATCGAAGAGCGATGAAGCACATTAATGCAATTGCCTACAATTACTCTTTAGACTATAAAAAGAAAAAAAAAATTGTGGAAGTGGAGTTGTTACAAGGAAATATTAAATTTTTGGGGTTGTGGAGAACCTCATTTGTTACGTGACTGTCCTCATCGAACAATTCAAAATATTCAAGTGTTGAGAGAGGAAACTACTGTAAATGATGTTCCTAGAAACATTCCAAGAATTAATTTTGCACTAAAGGATCACCAAGCTGAACATCAATCAACCATGGTTGAAATCGAAGGTATGATTCTTGAACAACCTGTTTCTAATTTGATAGATCTGAGAGAAAATTTAAGTTATATAAGTCCTCAGATGGTGGAAAAGTGAAAATTAAAATTAGAAACATTTCAGCAAGCATGATTAGTTCAATTAGCTACTAGAACAAAAAGAAAAGTGACCCATAAGTTACCCAAATTTTTTATAAATTTAAATGGGTATGAAACTAAACTGAATTTAAATATTTTACCTCTAGGTTCCTATGATGTGTTAGTGGGAATGGACTAGTTAGAAAAACGGAAAGAAATGGTCAATTGCTTAGATAAAATAGTTCATTGTATAGATGGTGAGGGAAAACCAGTGATAGTAAAAGGAAAATAAAGACCCATATCAATCAGATAGATTTCAGCACTACAGTTAGAAAGGACAATAAGGAAAGGCTGTCAAGTGTATGTTGTACATGTGGAAGAATTGGGACAAAAAACTGAAAAAAAACTGTAGAAAATTTACGAGTAATCAGAGAATTCAAAGATGTATTTCTAGATGAAATTCCTCAACTACTCCCTAAAAGAGAAATTGATTTTTCAATTGAATTAATACCTGGAGCTACACTTGTCTCTAGAGCACCATACAAAATGAGTACCCTACATTTTTTGGTATTAAAACTACAACTACAAGAGTTACTGAACTAAGGTTATATCCGGTGAAGTGTGTCTCCATGGGGAGAACTTGTATTGTTCATTAAAAATAAATATGGCACATTTAGAATGTGTATAAACTATAGACAACTGAATAAACTAACTATAAAGAATATATATCCTCTACCCATAATAGATGATTTATTTGATCAAGTGAGAGGAGCTACTATATTTTCAAAGATTGATTTAAGTTCAAGTTATCATCAACTGAGAATTAAGGATGACGACATAAATAAGACTGTATTGAGAGCTACATACGGGCACTATGAGTTTGTAGTTCTACCTTTTTTTTTGACTAATGCACCTATTACATTCATGTGTCTAATGAACAGTGTGTTAAGTAAGTATCTAGACAAATTTGTTGTGGTGTTTATTGATGACATTCTAGTATATTCTAAGAATGAAGCAGAACATAAAGAACATCTCAAAATTGTATTCCAAACACTTAGAGAACATAATTTATATTCCAAACTTAGCAAATGTGAATTTTATAAAGAAAAAATTCATTATTTGGGTCATGTAATTTCAGAAAAAGGATTGGAAGTAAACCTAGAGAAGATACAAGCTATCATGGATTTGCCTATTCCTACTGATGTTCCAGCCATAGGATCATTCATGGGAATTGCGGGATACTATAGGAGATTTGTAGAAGGACTTTCAGTCTTATCATATCCTATTACCTCTCTACAGAAGAAAGGAGTGAAGTTTGAGTGGATAACAAAATGTCAACATAGTTTTGAACAGTTAAAACTTAAACTAACAACTCCTCCTATTTTGAAGATTGTTGATCCAAACAAAGAATTTTTAGTATCTACAGATGCTTGTGCAGAAAGATTAGGAGGCGTATTATTACAAGAAAACTCAGTCATAGCGTATGAGTCAAGAAAATTGAAGAAACATGAACATAATTACATTATGTATGACTTAGAGTTAGCTGTTGTAATACATGCTTTGAAGATGTAGATACATTATCTGTTAGGAAAGATGTTTGTATTAATGACAGATCATATAAGTTTGAAATATTTTTTCACACAACCTGACTTCAATTGTAGACAAGCTAGGTAGTTTTCTTTTCTTGGTGAGTTTGACATATAAATCAAACATATAAAAGGAAAATAAAATAATATTATAGATTCCTTAAGTAGGAAGTCTCATAAAAATTTGAATAGTATGGGGAGTAGTGCGAATTTTGACATTGAAGGATTAATACAAGAAGTGACGAGTCAAGATTAAAACTATGAAAAAATTCAAGAAAAATTACAGAGTACTGAAATATTGGGATATACTCAAAACCAAAAAGGGTTGATTTATTATAAAAATAGATTGTATATTCCAAATGTGAGCTCATTAAAACAGGAAATTTTAGATGAGTATCACAAACGACCCTATGCAGGGCATCCTAGTTATAAAAAATTGATTTCAGCGTTGAGAAATAATATGTTTTTGCTTGGCATGAACAAAGAAGTGGCTAATTATTTAGCTAGATGTTTGGAATGTCAATAGGTAAAAGTAGAACATCAGCATTCAGTAGGAATGTTGAATCCTTTACCTATCCCAGAATGGAAGTGGGAAATAGTTTCCATAGATTTTATAACTGGGTTTCCTATAAAAAAATACCAACATGATTCTATAATGGTAGTTGTGGACACATTGACTAAACCTGAACACTTTTTACCAGTACAATCTAATTTTGGTACAACTCAAGTAGCTAATGTATTTATGAAGGAAATTGTGAAGTTAAATGGGATTCCTAAGATGATTATATCAGGCATAGATGCAAAGTTTACCTCAAAATTTTGGAAGACTCTGTTCAGAGGAATGGGTACCAAATTGAAATTTAGTACTAAATACCATCCCCAAACAGATGGAAAAACTAAAAGAAAAAATCAAATTGTAAAAGACATGTTGCAAATGTATGTTATGGACAGACCTACAAGATGGGACGACTTTCTTCATATGGCATAATTTTCATATAATAATAATTATCAAGCCTCAATAAAAATGAGTCCTTTTGAAGCATTGTATGGCACAAAGTGCCACACACCTCTTAGTTGGATTCAACCAGAGGATAATTCAATTCTTGGACTAGATGTATTGCAAGAAATGAAAGAAATTGTGAAGAAAATTCATCAAAAAATTAAGAGAGCTCAAGACATGAAAAATATCTATGCAGAAAAAAGAGAATTCATAGAAAATTCAAAATGGGAGATCATGTTTACCTGAATATTAATCCCAAAAAGAGTACTTTATTTATGGGTAGTTGTGCTAAATTAACACCATGCTACTGTGGACCATTTGAAGTGCTAGAAATAGTGGGGCCAGTAGCTTATAAGTTGAATTTACCTAGTAACATTAAGGTTCATAATGTTTTTCATGTTTCATTACAAAAAATTATATACATGATCCTACTCATGTAATTGATTGGAATGTGATACATGTGGAACGAAAAGGGGAATTTCTTCCAGAGGCACTTCATATCCTCGCACGGGAAGAAATTGAGCTCCAGAATAGGATGGTAACTAGGGTGAAAGTGTAGTGGAAGAAATTTGCACCTGAATAAGCTACTTGGGAGCGAGAAGAAGATATGAAGGAAAAATATCCATCACTTTTTGAAAAGTGAAGTAATATTTTACAACACTGAGGATGGTGTTTTGTTTTAGAGGGGGAATATGTAATATCCCTATTTTTACTGCTTTTTTTAGATAGTTGAATAATCCTAAAGGTTAAGTGGACCCAAAGGAAAACAATTATTGTGGACATATTTTATTATTTTAAAATTAATAAATGTGGAATTAGAATTATTGTGAAAATACTAGAGTATAAATGGAGACTATGATTCAATTCCATGAGGATGGATAAGATTCCAAAGACTTTCCCATATTATCCAAAAAACCTTGGAGAAAATAAAATGAATTAAAAATATTATATTAGAGATAAAAATCTAAAATATACCTGAGTAAAGTGGAAATTTACTGAGAAGAGGTGAAATAAAACTAGAAAGAGGAAAAAGCTAGTTTAAAAGTAATTTTGTGGAAAAAACAAAAGGAAAGCCTAGGCAAAAAGGAAAGCAGCATCCTGATTAATTGGACGCGGTTATGGAAACATGTTGAAGGGAAATCAGGCTTAAATAAGCCATTCCTGGGTAGATAAGAGGTTGTCTACACTTTGGAGGAATTGGTCTCTACACGGGGGGAGATGTGGAGAGAAAGATCAAGGTTGGATGGAAAATAGTCTTATGAGAATTGGTATGCACAATTAATTTATTTCAGAAATATGATTATGTTGTTAGGATGAGAATTATAGTTTAGAGTAATGATGGTTTATGTAGAAAGATAAGTGGGAAATTATATTTTCTAAGTTATTAATTAGCATAATGGAATTTTGTTATTTTTAAGTTTATAGAGTCTGATGTATTTAATAGAACATAACTATAGTGACAAATTTTAGCTCTGTATAGTTACATACACTAATTAAATTAGTAACCCAAAAAACAAAATATCTAAACCCAGTTAGGAGGGTTTAAATCAATTGTTAGGTTGTAAGAATTTATATGTTAAATTCAGAAAATATATCATTAGAGGTGGAAAAGATGTTAAAAGAAAAATTAACATAATTATTCTGTAAATTAAAATGAAACAGAAATCTAGGTAGAGTGAGAGATAATTGTCAATATAGAAGGAAACATGATTGTACAAATTAAGTCTAAATACCTCTACTGTACTTCATTTACAAAAGTTGCATATATCTATTCATTCCTATGGTCACAAAATAAATTAAACGTCAGATACCTATTGAAGTACTAGAGGATAGTACAATAAAAATAAATAGAATTCATGTTCAAAAATAATATCTATTTGAAATACTAAAATTAAGAGGAAAAACATATATGAAAAATCCTTATAAAGATGAATTCTTATCATCATAATAGGAACAGAAACAAATATTAAAAATTGAAAGAATATATTATTATACATGGTCATGAGTACATTGAATGAAGTCAAATGTTTTGTCTACTAATTACAAAATTTATATAGGAATAAATATCCTTGAATTCAGTGGATTGAATGATGTGCATGGTATCAACTAACTTGTACATAGAAGGAATAAAATTAACTCTCAAGGCTTGTGAGTAAAAATTCACAAGTTAATGAGTAGCAACTTGCGAGAAGTGTAATAGTTGTACAAGAAACCCATATGAATAAGGTTTAGAATTTAATTAGGAGGATAATTAAATTAAGCACATTAAATCTAAGAAATGGACAACTAAAATTTCAACATCAAATTATCTTATGAGTCAAGGGAAATTTCTAAAATCCTTTCTATTCAAACATGAAAAATAAATTAATTATTAGGATAAAAAGACACATATAACTATACTAAATGAGTAAATAATATGTTGGGAAAAATACCGAGAGGGTGGGGTGAATCAAGATTAGAGCTAACCGATAAAATTTTTACTTTTCTTTTCTCAAAACTCATACACTACTTTACAGAACAAAACTAGCGTATATACGCAGATATCCTTAAGGAAACTCGCGTATGCTCAAAGCTCTTATTATGTATTTTATTCTTAAATCATTGCATCATTTATTCATTAGATGTTAAGCAATAAGAATGTGCAGTAAAAATAGAATAAACCATCAAACATAAGCAACACACATGAACACCAGGATTTAAGGTGGAAACCCAAGTCGAGAGAAAACCACCGCTGCCGTCGTCTCAGTCTTCAATATTTATTATAAATAAAACATCTTACAACCATGTACTGGCGCAGACTCATACCAGCACACAGGCACCCACCTGTAGAAGGCTACAACCTTCTATCGTTTACCAGCCTCTCCTGGAGGGGAGCTACAACCCCCTGCTCTCGTTTACCAGCCTCTCTTGGAAGGGAGCTACTGCCCCCTGATATTAGCACCAACCTCTTCTGGAAAAAAGCTTCCACTTTCATACTGAAGGCTTCAACCCTCAGATCCACTGCAGACCACGTTTCATCAATTTTCAAACTGGATCAAACAACTTCATCACAACCCTTCATTATTCAACAAACATATTATGCCCAGAACTTCAAACAGAACAGTGAGACCACTGTAGCCAGAATATCAGAGATAACCCAGACTTCAGAATAGATATGCAAATGTAAAATCAACCCAGAACATTCATTAATTCAAACATCATACGCTATTTTCCTTTATGTAACCCGCGTATATACGCGCCTTTATTCACTCCAACCTGCGTATGCTTTAGTGTATAGTAACTTTGTATACACGAATTTTCTTCACCATTTCCGCGTATGCACACGCTTTCCTTTTCACCAACTAGCGTATTCTTCTCTGTATGCTTTCTTTCAGAATTAGTTCAGACTCAGATCTGAAATCAGATTTCTGTTCAGACAATCTATCAACCATACAGAACTGTTTCTATAGTCATTCTTCCTTCATCACTTAGTCATTTAATCATCAACCAATCAACCAACAACTTGATCTTTAATAAAAAATAATCCGCAGCACAATCAACATTTAAACAACCCAGATCTGTATGAATACATCATTGACAGATAACAGTAAAACAACAAAACAGATCAGACATTTCATTCCACATACTTCATCAAAACCCTAGATTCCATACACACTTTTATTTCACTGAACCTGCGTATATACGTGCTTTCACAAAGACGAACTTGTGTATACTTCAGTGCATTTTATTTTTTAGAAATCCTAATTTCCATACGCGCTTTTCTCTAAGAGGAACTGCGTATACACATGCTTTTCATGAAACGAACCTACGTATAGATCTATAAAAGATAGACTTTGCAGAATAGACCAGATCTATAAACTTACCCAGATTTCTTCAATTTCTTCATCAGACTTGCGCCAGGTCTTCATGATTTCTTTTCAGATCATCCTAGAGATTCATCATTTCTAGATCTAGAGATCTTGAACCTTCATCATATCCATAGGTGCATCTTAGATTCAGATCTATCAATTAAGAACAGAATTCCACCATGCAGATATACTTTAGAGTGAAGTATTCATTAAAACCCAGACACATGCACACCTTGCACTATGATCTTCTTCTCCTTAAATAGATTTAGCCTTTTTAAATACCATGAGTCAAAAACCACTCAACCGTTGATAGTATTCCTAGACGGAATCAAATAGAAAATCAAGCGCTCAATACTTTGGGTCAATACCATGGTAATGTCACCTGGTTTCCTAAATTTAGAGCGCAAATGGGCATATGCTACTTGTCACGTACATTTCCACGTACATACACGACTTATCCTTAACAAACTCGCGTATGCCTTGTGACATACCTTGTTCAAAATTATTCTGGCACTTTCTGAGCTACTTCTAAACTGATCTGTAGATACATGATATTTACATCATTAACACTCATCAGGTCATTTTTCATCAAGGACAGCTTCATCAGGCAGGTTCCATCAAAGTCAACACATTGTATCACATTGCCAACAATCTCCCCCTTAACTCATCAAGTAGGTTTCCATCAAGGACAACTGCATCAAGTAGGTTGTCATCAAATTTATCAAGTAGGTTGCCATTAAGGACAACACTCTGTCATATTGCCAACAATCTCCCCCTTTGGACTTGATGGCAACCATGATGGTGTTTGATCACCACAAAAAATAGATACATTGATTATAACCATTATGCAAACACCATGATACTCTCCCCTTATTCAAATACCATGATACTCTCCCCCTTTTACATCAAGAGAAAAGGGCGGATCAAAACCAAAACAAAGTTTTTCTTCTCATTTAGAAAGAAGATCTCTGTAGATCTGATGTGCCCTGAAGTTACCATAAGTTACCATGCTCCCCCTGAGTTCATGCTGAATCTTCAAACATATTTTTCAATGAAGTACATGACTCTAAGACCTTTCCTATCACCAATGATCCAACCAAGTGGATTTACATATGTGACTCAAGTTCCCAACCAAGTGGGTTTACAATTTTTTTGACTCAAATACCCAACCAAGTGGGTTTACAAATTTGAAGAAGTCCTTACATGACTGAATAAAAAAATTTACATCATGACCTTTTTAACAAATACCAAAAATACCCCAAGAGAGAGATCATATTTCAGAACCATCATAATGCCAACAATGCATAATTCTCAGCAAGGCTAATGCTCCCCCTGAACTTGTACACTTGTTCTTGAGCCATTTCACTCCTTCATCTCCCCCTTAGCTTGTGCATCCTGAACACTTTCAACATCAAATCATCAAGGCATCTGCATCAAATATCATAGAATGAAACAGAAATATGAGAGCTGAAACATCATCAAAGATACCCAACAGCACCACAACTGTGCTGAAGAATGCTGACCCAGAAAAATTTGTCAGCAATCACCCATACACGGTTTACTGTGTATAAACTCGCGTATATACGCGACTGTCTTTCAGGAAACCTGCGTATCCAATTTAATCTTATGCAATTAAGTAGATTTGATCTTCTGCATGGCAGAGAATAATCCCAGCTTCTGTCTGAGATATTCGAATGCTTCCCTAGGCAGAGGTTTGGTAAATATATCAGCAACTTGTTCTTTGGAGGGAACATAATCCAACTTCACCTTTTGTTCAAGCACTTGTTCACGTAGGAAGTGATACTTGATGGGAATGTGCTTGGTCTTGGAATGCATAATAGGATTCTTTGAGATAATGATGGCACTTGTATTATCACACATAATGGAGATAGGAGGTGAACACTTGATTTGAAAGTCTTGTAAGGTTTGCATCATCCAAAGAAGTTGAGTGCAACATGATGCGACAGCCACATATTCTGCTTCTGCTGTAGATAAGGCAATAGAGTTTTGCTTCTTGCTGAACCAAGATACTAACCGGGGCCCCATATAGAATGCACCACCACTAGTGCTTTTCCGATCATCAACATTTCCAGCCCAATCTGCATCAGTGTAAGCATGAAGAGTAAGATCAGCATTCTTTGGATACCATAGTCCAAAGTTTTGAGTTCCTTGTAGATATTTGAATATTCTTTTGACAGCCTGAAGGTGAGACTCTTTTGGATTAGCTTGGAATCGTCCAACAATCCCAACTGCATGCATAATGTCTGGTCTAGTCCCAGTGAGATAAATTAGACTTCCTATCATAGATCTGTATTCTGGTTGATTCACCGCAGGAGAATCATCATGAGAACTGAGATTACATCCGGTTATCATTGGTGTACTTACAGGTTTGCACTCTTCCATGCCATACTTCTTCAGAATTTGCTTAAGATATTTTGCTTGTGATAAGAATATGCCATCTGTTGCTTGTTGCACTTGCAAGCCAAGAAATAATGTTAGTTCCCCAAGTAAAGACATTTCAAATTCTTGCTGCATAACAGAAGCAAATTTCTGACTCATAGACTCTTCATTACTTCCAAAGATGATATCATCAACATATACAACCACAATCAAAATTTTATCATTTTCAATTTTTGTGTATAAGTTGCTATCAGCAGACCCCTTTGAAAATCCTTGTTGATGAAGATATTTGTCAAGACGATAATACCATGCCCTTGGAGCTTGTTTGAGACCATATAGGGCCTTTTTAAGTCTACAAACAAGATTTTCATCATTTCCCAAAATGAATCCTTCTGGTTGTTCTATATAAACTTCTTCTTCTAGATCACCATTGAGAAAGGCAGATTTAACATCCATTTGATAAACTTTGATTTGTTGGAAGCTTGAAAAAGCAAGAAACATTCTTATGGCTTCAATTCTAGCTACAGGAGAAAAATTTTCTTCAAAGTCTATACCTTCTTGTTGAGCATACCCCTTGCAAACAAGTCTAGCTTTATTTCTTATAACATCCCCATTCTCATTTAACTTTTTTTTTAATATCCATTTAGTTCCAATGACATTTTTGTCATGAGGTCTTGGTACTAATTCCCAAGTGTGATTCTTTTCAATTTGATCAAGCTCTTCATTCATGGCTTGAATCCAACATTCATCTTTGCTATCTTGATTGACATTGTGTGGTTCAATAGTGGATAGAAATGCCAGATAGCTAGAAGATCCCACAAGAGTCCTTCTTGTTTGTACACCTGATCCCTTATCTCCCAAAATTTGAGATTCTGGATGATTCTTTTGAACATATCTGGATGGAGATTTTTTTCAGATAAATCATCTTCAGGTTCTTCATTGGGTTCATTGTCTATATCATTGCTATTTGATGTAGAAGGAAATATGTCACCATCGTCTTCATTTGTTGTTTGTTTTTATTCTTTTGGGGCTGCAGGAGACTCATCAATAACAACATCAATACATTCAACAATCTTCCGAAGTCTTTTATTGTAACATTTATATGCTCTAATCCTAGAGGAGTAACCAAGAAGTATTCCTTCATCTGCTCTGGGTTCAAACTTGCCAATTTTTTCATCATTATTTTTTATGAAGCATTTGCTTCCAAAAACTCTAAAATGCTTCACAGTGGGAGGATTACCATACCAGAGTTCATATGGAGTTTTATCGCTATTTACACGAACATGTGCCTTGTTAAGAATATTTACCGTTGTATGTGTTGCTTCTCCCCAAAATGTGTCAGGTGTTCCGGAATCATCAAGCATAGCTCTAGCCATTTGTTGAACTGTTCTATTCATTCTTTCTACTACGCCATTTTGTTGTGGAGTGCCAGCTACAGAAAACTGTCTTTTTATGCCATGTTGTTCACAAAATTCAAGAAATTCATTTGATGTATATTCTCCTCCTCGATCAGATCTAAGACACTTGATTTTTAGATCTAATTCATTTTCAACCAATGCTTTGAAGATCTGAAATTTCTCAAATGCTTCATCTTTGTGTTTAATCAACCCAATCCAACACATTCTAGAGAAATCATCAATAAATAAGATATAGTATTGTTCACCACATGGTGAATTTTTCCTCACAGGTCCACATATGTCAGTATGAATGAGTTCAAGAGGCTTACTTGATGATCCTTCCTTGGCATTAAATTGTACTCTGGTTTGCTTACCGAATTGGCAAGATTTACATATGATATTTTCAGGTAGAGTAATATTGGGAAGATCATGAACAGCTTTAAGTCTGCTTGATTTGTTGATTTGAGAGAAGCTTAGATGCCCCAACCTTCTATGCCATAGCCAGTTTTCTGAAGATTTACTCAAGTAACATTGATCTTTGCAATTCTTCAATACATACAGGTTGCTTGGAGTTCTTTTTCCTTTTATAATTGTTTTACCTGTATCAAGATCACGAACCACACATTCTTTTGAACTAAAGACAACTTCAGTTCCTTGATCACACATTTGACTTACACTTAACATGTTATGCCTTAATCCATCCACATACATGAAATCATTAGCCTTCACCTTTTCTTTTAGAAACACGGACCCTTTTCCTTTAATTACAGCAGGAGTATCATTTCCAAATGTAACTTTCTTTTCCTTTTCTAGAGCACTATATGCAAGAAGTTTGTTTTTGTCACCTGTCATGTGTCTTGAGCATCCACTATCAATGTACCATTGATTTTCTTCACCTTCTACAAATAACGCTATGCCACAATTTTCAACCTGCAATTCCTTCTTTTTCCATACTTTGGAGCTTGAAGGAACATGCTCTTTTGGCTGAACTTTTCTCCTGCATTCAAATTCTTCATGGCCAAAGTTATTGCAATAAGCACATTCAACTTCATTTAGAAGAGGAGAAAATTTGTTATAGGTATTCTTCTTTGTTTCAATATCAATCATTTTCTTTCTTGCTTCTCTTGTCATGATGGTTTTATATGCAACACATTGAACAACTTTATGACCAAAATTGTGACATGAGAAACATTGTCCATTGAAGAAGAAATTTCTGCGATCATGAAATCTTCTACTTGAATTTACCTGTTGATTGTTGTTTCTTTGAAAGATATTCCTATTGGTGTTCTTTGAATTGAGATGATCATGCTTTACCTTTAATGATTCTTTATTCCCTTGCTGAGTGGCAGAATGTTGTAAACCAGCTGTAGCTGCTTTTAGATAATTTGGTGCTGAAGCCTGAGAAGATTCTCCGGTATATCCAAGACCTGTATTTATAAGAGGAGAACTTTGTACCTTGATAATCTCATCTAGGGTTTCAGATCCTTTAGCAAATATAAGATTCAGAGTCTTTACTTTCTCAAATTATTTTCTTAGACTTACCACTTCACATTCTAATTTCTCATTGTGTTTCTTCACTTCTTCAAACTGCTTTTCCAGAGTTTCTATGGTTATTTTCCTTTCTTCTAAGAGTATTTTACTTTCTTCTAAGCGTATTTTGAGTTGATTGTTTTCTTCAAGAAAATCATTGTCCTCTAGAGCATCCACAAAAGTATCCTTTTCTTCTTTAGATTCAAATGCCATGAGAAGTCTAAGATCTTGTTCACATTCTTCCTCACTATCAGATAACCCATCACTGTCTTCATGAGTATAGTAACTTTTTCTAGTGTTAAACTGATTCTTATTCCTTCTTGCTACTTCCTTCCCTTTTGCAGGTGTTTCTTTATGAGGACACTTAGCAGCATAATGACCAAATATTCCACACTCAAAACATTTGAAAGGAAGCTTACCTCTGAACCGTCCTGTGCCAAGTTGGAGTTTCTTTACAAAATTTACCTCATCTTCTTCTGAGATATATCCTGATCCTTCTGCTTCTTGTAATTCTTTCCCTTTTGTAGAAGCGTTGAAGACAGCCTCTTTGACTTCAGATGGTCCTCCTCTTCTCATTTCATATGCAGTTAGTATGCCATGAAGTTGCACCACAGTAAGATTTTGAAGATCCTGTTTTTCTTCAAGAGCAGAAACTTTTGACTCAAATTTTGCCGTTAGCGATCTTAAAATTTTCTCAACCAAAGTAGATTCGGTTATTGTTTCTCCCAGATTTCTCATACGATTTACAACATCATCAAGACGTAAAAAGAAACTGGCAATATTCTCATCACTATGCATTTTTAAATTTTCATATTCAATTCTGAGAGTTTGAAGTTTTTCACTTTTTACCTTTGCATCACCTTCATAACTTAGAATGATTTTGTCCCATATCTCCTTTGCTGTATTCAGCTGCATAACTTTGACAAATTCTGATTCAGTTAGACTTCCCGTTAGAGCATTGACTACCTTTGCATTTGTTTCATAATTCTTCTTTTCAGTCGGATATGTTGGTACTGCAGTTGGATATTGATATCCTCGTTCAACAATGGCCCATACATCTGCTCCCATAGACTGAAGATAGGATCTCATCCTTATTTTCCAGAAGATTAAATTGCTTCCATTAAAGAGCGGAGGCTTGATAGATGTTGTTCCATCTTGATTGCTCATCTTGCTTGATCTTCCTTCTAGCGGCTAAGCTTTTTCAGAAGGACCTGCTCTGATACCAATTGTTGGGAAAAATACTGAGAGGGGGGGGGGGTGAATCAGTATTTAGAGCTAACTGATAAACTTTTTACTTTTCTTTTCTCAAAACCCATACGCTACTTTACAGAACAAAACTAGCGTATATATGCGGATATCCTTAAGGAAACTCACGTATGATCAAATATCTTATTATGTATTTGATTCTTAAATCATTGTCATCATTTATTCATCACATATTAAGCAGTAAGCATGTGCAGTAAAAACAGAATAAACCATCACACATAAGAAACACGCATGAACACCAGGATTTAAGGTGGAAACCCAATTCGGGAGAAAAACACTGCTGCCGTCGTCTCAGTCTTCAATATTTATTATAAATAAAACATCTTACAACCATTTATTGGCGCAGACTGATACCAGCACGCAGGCACCCACCTGCAGAAGGCTACAACCTTCTCTCATTTACCAGCCTCTCCTAGAGGGGAGCTACAACCCCCTGCTCTCATTTACCAGCCTCTCCTAGAAGGGAGCTACTACCCCCTGATATTAGCACCAGCCTCTATTGGAAGAAAGCTTCCACTTTCATACCGAAGGCTTCAACCCTTAGATCCACTACAGACCACATTTCATCAATTTTCAAACTAGTTCAAACAGCTTCAACACAACCCTTAATTATTCAACAAACATATTCTGCCCAGAACTTCAAACAGAACAGTGAGACCACTGTAGCTAGAATATCAGAGATAACCCAAACTTCAGAATAGATATGAAAATGTAAACTCAACCCATAACATTCATTAATTCAAACATCATACACTATTTTCCTTTATGTAACCCGCGTATATACGCGCCTTTATTCACTCCAACCTGCATATGCTTCAGTGTATAGTAACTTTTTATACGCGAATTTTCTCCACCATTTCCACGTATGCACGCACTTTACTTTTCACCAACTAGCGTATTCTTCTGTGTATGCTTTCTTTCAAAATTAGTTCAGACTCAGATCTGAATTCAGATTTCTGTTCAGACAATCTATCAACCATACAGAACTATTTATACAATCATTCTTCCTTCATTACTTTAGTCATTGAATCATCAACCAATCAACCAACAACTTGATCTTTAATAAAAAATAATCAGCAGCACAATCAACATTTAAACAACCGAGATCTGTATGAATACATCATTGACAGATAGCAGTAAAACAACAAAACAGATCAAATATTTCATTCCACGTACTAATAATTTCATTTCCACGTACTTAATAAAACCGCTTATTCCATACGCACTTTTAATCGAACGAACACAACGTATATCGCACTTTTCACAAAGACAAACACAGGTATACTTCGATTGCATTTTATATTTAGAAACCACATTACCATACGCTTTTGAAGGAGAGGAACTACGTATACATGAGCTTTTCATGAAACGAACACTGCGTATAGATCTATAAAAGATAGACTTTGCGAGAAAAGACTGATCTATAAACTTACCCAGATTTCTTCAATTTATTCATCAGATTTGTGCCAGGTCTTCATCACTTCTTTTCAGATCATCCTAGAGATTCATCATTTCTAGATCTAGAGATCTTAAACCTTCATCATATTCATAGGTGCATCATAGATTCATATCTATCAATTAAGAACAGAGTTCAACCATGCAGATATACTTCAGAGTGAAGTATTCATTAATGCCCAGACACTTGCACACTACCTTGCACTATGATTTTCTTCTCCTTAAATAGATTTGGCCTTTATCAATACCATGAGTCAAAACCACTCAACCACTGATGGTATTCCTGGATGGGATCAAATAGAAAATCAAGCGCTCAACACTTTGGGCCAATACCATGGTAATGCCCCCTGGTTTTATAAAAGTAGAGCGCAAATTGGCATACGCAACTTGGCACGTTCATTTCCACGTACATACGCGACTTCTCCTTAATAAACCCACATATTCCTTGTGACATACCTTGTTCAACATTATTCTGGCACTTTCTGAATTCCTTTCTTCTGCTACTTCTGAACTGATCTGTAGATACATCAGATTTACATCATTTCCATCAAGGACAACTTCATCAAGCAGGTTCCATCAAAGTCAGTACATTGTATCACATTGCCAACAATCTCCCCCTTAACTCATCAAGTAGGTTTCCATCAAGAACAACTTCATCAAATAGGTTGCCATCAACTTTATCAAGTAGGTTGCCATCAAGGACAACACTCTGCATCATATTATAACCCACAATATTGAAAGCATAAAAATGAATTTACCTATATTCTGGCAGAGTAAATACTTAATGAAAACCACGACTGGTCTTGAAACATGAAGAAGAGTTCCTGCAAAATAAATCAATTTTTAATTGAGGGAAATTAATAAAGTGATATTTGCTTTCTAAATGAAGAACCAGAATATCTTTTACAAAATTATTCACAATGGTTCTCAATAATTATGAAGGTAATTATAGAAATTGAGAAGAAGTAAAAGATACATAAATAAGTAATGAATTAATTTTTTATAAACATAATTTTGTAATTAAAGACAATGTCATCAAAATTTCTGCTCTATGGGAAAACATTTGAACTAACCTTAAATACCATTATCTCACAAACATACTGAGTCGTATGGGAAAACCAAGGTTTCTATGTATGCATTGTGGAAAATAAAACCAGAACATAGTGAGATAAATATAATTCCAAAGTGAAAATTGATACGTATAAACATAGTGATGTTAAACTACTGATTCAATTCAGACTTGCATATTGAATACAATTAAAAATCAGGGTAAATTCAATACAATGGTGTATAATGAAATTTAATTCGAACTCGACATGACATCGAATACCCTGGAAAAAGAAGAAAATTCATACACATAGATGTAAATGAGCTACATAAAAAAAATCATATGTATTCTCGAAATTTCAAAGGGAAGTCGAGAACAATAGTACAATTTTGATATGGAAAGGAATTTCATATTGATTTTATATCACTAACAGAGGAGTTAGAAAATGAAGACCATTCTTGGAATTCAAAACAACATTGGGAAAAATCAATGTAATAAACACTACAATCTAGAATTTTCTCATTAGATTAACTATGAACACAAAATCCATATTAATATAAACAACAGAGATGTATGGGTTGATAGCAGTCGTAATAACTAAATAGTAAATCAACAAAGAGGTATCGAGGAAGATCCTCACAGGGAAATACATCTAAAATAAATTACATTGATTATAAAAGACCAAAAGGTCATGAAGATCAATCTCGGTTATGTAAATTCAATGTTGTCAGCATATACGGAAAAGATTTAAATGGATAACCAACTCTGCTATATTCATTCCAGAATGACGGATAGAAGGAAAGTGTTTAAAATAAAAATGTATTCAAACTATCCTTACCTAGAATAGCAGTAAAATGTTTAGAATAAGAAATGAAATAGCCTTACCTGGAAAATGTGGGTAAATAGTGGGGAAGGACCCCATTCAAACTCCATTAAACCTATCATAAAACCATACAATGTTAATTGCAGAAGAAGGAAAGTTAAAAACTAAATAACGAAAATGTTAATATCAGAATAATGTAAGTTAGAAACCAAACAATGAATAAATGTCTGATTGAATGACTAAAATGAAAGCTTACCTTTATGGGAGATAGAATCTCGTGAAAGAAATGAAAAATGTCACGACAAAGTTTCCTTCTTTCATTTCACTGACCTGCGTAAACATTTTAAACCTCATGCCCAAGCCATGGGTGCATGGAGCAACCCAAGTTGTAGAGTCGAAGGCAGAAGGTTGCAGAATGAAAAATGAAAGAAATTAAATAGGGTTTGGGTTGTCATAATTCAATCAAAAACTACGAATGGATCCAGACCATCCACATGGTTTACATCCAAAGAGAATAATTACGATAGGCCATCTGAATGAAATAAAAATAAACGTACTGTTGATTGGGGAAAATCTCGAAGTCATAAATTTAATCCCCAGTACGAAGTCAAAACCATAAATTCAAATCCAAAACCTGCATATGATGCCTTTAGCATTTATACGTGACAGAGATGAAGTTTAATGGTGAAGTGATAGGAGTTAATTCACAAACGGAATCATCGTTATACTATGTAATTCAATATCAAACCATGTTCATATAGTTTTGAAATAATATATAAGGTTATACCATATGAGTATAGGTGGAACCCATTAAACGTTATGTTGTATTCCTCCATAAAAGTATTAGAAAATAGAGTTATTAAACATGGAATATAAATCAAGGTATATATCTATTCCATAAAAAGGTTCCTTGTCCCTTTAAAAAAGGTTCCTGTACTAACTCAATAAGGAAATATATATCTCTACGGGGGGGAACTAAGGAATTTCCTCCGGAAGCACATCCTGAAAGTCTCTGATCAATGGCATATTTTCCACAGTAGCATTTCCTGGGTGTTTCTCTAATTCTTATACATGAACCATGTTAACTTGACAACCTTTCCATGCTATCCATTTCAATTGTAATGCAGATATTTGTTGGAAAAACACAAGTTTTGGTTTCCTTCTTATTACAACCAACTTCCCCTCCACATTTGTGCAATTTACTATCTTTTCTAAGTATTTTATTACAGCCTTATATTGTTCCAACCAATCCATTTCGACCAATATGTTATAGGATCCTCAGGGAATGATATTCAAGTTCAGGTCTATAAAATACCCATTCAATTTTATAAGGCATTTATTTAATTTATGAGATACCTTCTGATAGGTGCCTGTAGCCAACTACACTGGTGAAGAGTTCTAAAATATTTCTTTCTACAATTTACACCTTTCCACTACACATGGGCTAATATCGCTTAAGCTAGCTCTAGGATAAATTAAAACAGATACAGGTTGGTTGGTAATGATACCTTCGATTTCAGTCATTGTCAATTGATGTTCAACCTGATGATCTTCTAATGCTATGATGATTGGTGGAATTCTCCTAGCCCAATCATTCACCATGGCTTCCTCGTGTACCACTTGAATGTTATGAATAGCATGTGGGTTGTGTGGACAATCCCGCAACAATTGGGGTTCTCAAAATCCCCATCATTTTAGTGGCTCTTTTTCTCCCCCCCTTCATCCATCTTGTTATTCACTTCCATGGGCTTCGACCCTATGTGTGATTATGCTAAATGAATTAGTCCACCTTTATTAAATTTCTTTCTCTAGTGATCCCTACCAAAATTCTTTAGATAGGTTGGTTTGTGTCTTTTTGTGCTTGCCACAAGCTTCCCATTTTTCTTATTCTTCCATGTTTTAAGGTTGTCATTCCAACTCTAGAATTGTTGATATCATAGTCAGGCCTTTCTAACAGCTTCATCCATTGTATTTGGGTTTTCAAACTCAATTATTTATTTATATATCACTGGTAGAAAATTTTGGAACCTTTTCACTTTCGCTTTCTCTCCTCTTATGTACAATACATGGTGAACCAATTTCGTGAATTTCATCACAAATTCATCTATGGTGAGTTGTCACAATCTTAGCTCATGGAAATATTTAGTGCAGTCATCAAAATACCTTTCATTAAGGTATCATGATTTGAACTCCTGTTGGAATTATTCCCATGAGACTACCTTCTCATCCATCAAGTATGATTTTGGTCTCTTCCCAGTAGAGTGTAGCTTTAACGTGAAATTGGTAAACAACCAGTCGGGATTTCAAGTTACTTCCATACTCATAAACCTAAAAATACTTAACCATATTCTGGAGCCTGGATTTCGCTTCCTCCTCCCTTTCACCATCAAAGGTAGGAGGTTTTATCTTGTGAAACTATCCCTGCAATTCCTTTTTATTTTTCTTAGACTCAGAGTTTGCCTTTCGAGACTCTTATTTTCTCTCAAACTTTTATTTTTGTTTCGACCTCTTTTATTTTTAGTTTTTCCTATCCCCCTCATGGTGACTAGATTTGGAATTTAAATCCCTTATCAAACGCTCTTCTTCATTGATGGCTTGCAGCAGACGTTCATTACTAGTTCTTAACTGAACTAGTTCCTGCTGCAAAATTTTGATCATTCCAAAAATATGGGAATTTGGATCTACAAGAGTGTCCCCCTCCCCTAGTTCTGCATATAGCTCTTCCCTCTCTGACATTAAGGTTGTTTTATAGTATATTTTTACCTTATATCTGACACACAACCAATCATTAACCTCATCATTTCAACAGAACATAATTTTCACAACAATAAATATAATAGTAAAATTTTAAACTATAGAAAACATAAATTTTCAACTTTTGAGGGTCCATACTCGGCCCAATTTTTAACTTAGTCTCTGATACCACTTGTCACATACCCTTTTTTTATTTATTTATTATTTATTTATTTGTTTATTTTATTTTATTTTCTGGTTATTTCCATTACTATTAGGTAGGGATACCATCGACTTCATTATCCAAGGCATATTTTTACCCATTCCATTGTTCTCTTGTATTCTATTTCCTTCTGATTATGGCCATACATTATTGAAACATTTGAAGGTTTAGATATCCTATTAATTAAGGTCAAGTGTGATATGGTTAATGAAAATCATAGCCCCAAGGTTTGATTAGGGTGCCTTAAATAATTTGGATAAATTCCTATTTAATTCCTTCATATGATATGCATGTGGGTGGAGGGTTTATATTCATATACCATGGCACTCTAGTTGCACTGTAGGCCAACGTTTAAATTTTTTATGTACCTACCGACCTTGTCTTGGTGCTATGGCAGCGATCCCACCCACCCCGGGATCACCAACTGTACAGCGCCCATGTGACATCTTGTGCCATTAACGTGGTTGCTCTAGTATCTAGGTAAGCAATGGTGAATGGTTGAGATCTATCCCAAGGTTGATCTTCAGCCCTCATGTTATTTCACAAAGCCTAAGGCGTTTACATCTTTTTCTTCCTCATTTGATTTTTTTGGATTCTGAGGTTTTGGACATAGATGGTAGCGGGGCTTCTTGACTCATCTAGAGTCTGAGCAGCCTTGTACGCTCTTTCTAGTTCGATGAACCTGTGTTACAATATTTTCTCCTTTTGGCCTTGCGCACGGGGGTCACATATTTCGATCATCATGGCCATGGCAACTTAGATTCACAGGTAGACTCTCCTTCCATCTAGGCTTATTTTTCATATTTCATATAACATTATGTGTATGGTAGAATCCATATTATCATCTTATTTCGGACATTTTGTGTTGTATTACAAGTTCGCTCTCACAAAACACGAGGTAACCTTGTTCTTAATGAAATTTCTTCGTAATTCTCATCATGATTTTGCTGGTCTCGAGTCCATATTTGGGGTTAGAGTCTGCTAAGGTAAGGGTTTCTCCTTTGCACTTTTTAATTTATGTTGTCTCTTGATTTAATATAGTTCTTGATTTAAGTTCTCATTTTACATTGTAGGTTGGAAATTTTCTGTTAAAACCCGTAGGTGATGGTTTATGCCATTTCCAGGAATTGATCCTCTATGGTTTGGGTAACGCGACATGCACACAGCCACAAATTCTGCAACATTTTACTCATGGGTTTTATTTATATACTTTGTCCTAGTTTTTCTTGCCAATTTCCTCTCATTTTTCCACTATGTGTGACTGTTACACTTGCTCGTGTATGGATTATCTGCAAATAAGACCCTAGGGAGTACACGATGGCACCCAGGCTTGCCACTCCCATCCCGCAAGGTAATTCATATGTTTCCCTTGCTTCTTGGTTTGAATTTATTGTACCTTTTAGTTCTCAATTTCCACAGCACACTAAGAATTCGTTCCATGCTTCTCCCATACAGTTCTAAAGATTTTGTTTCTGTGCGTGCAGGGAGAGGCGAGGTGTCGACTTGGTGAGGGCTTTAGTTAGGTAAGCATCCCTTCTCTTTGGTTTAGTCTTATTGTTTTCTTTGCATTACCCCTGTCGATTTGTGAAATGTAGGCTCTAATTCTGATCCTTGTTTCTTTGTATAGCTCCCAACTTCACCTTACTCTCCATTACTCCAAGTTATAAGGCTTCGAAAGTCTACTAACATATGAATTTCTCTGCTCAGGTTAGCTATTCTCTTGATGGATTAGTTTGATAGGTCTAAGCGTCGAGTTATCAATGCGAGAGGATCATTTTTAGTTGGCAGAAGGACATGAGGGTCTCGTTGTTTAAGCCAAGACATGAAACACTTTTTATCCTTTCGAGGGAGATGTAAATTTTTGTATAAATGCATTTTTATTTCCATATAATTACAATTGCAATAAATTGCTATGATCTCTATGTACTTTGTTCAAACATAATAGATGTAATTTAAGTGTGTCCCTCTGGTATTTATGGGCACTGGTTAATTTAAGGATAATGTTTGCAGTGTGGTTAATTCTGAGTGAAATAATTAATTCAATTGTGGATTATCTACGTTAGGTATTCTTTACACGTTGCTGACCACAGGGCTATGGGACGTACACTTCCATATTGTAGCTTTGTATCTCTCCACCAAATTTTATGACTCGATTCTCTCCTTTTATTATGTATGCATGCTAAGATAGGATGTATTCTCGCTTTAGCTTTAATATTTACATACAAATTTCTTATAGGTTATCCATAAATAGTGATTGTGTGGGTTACTTATTTTATTTCTCTGTACTGTGTATTTATACTTGAATTCTATGACAGTTTGGTATATTATCTCCATTATCTATTGTATTACTATGTTTAATTCCACATTAATTTACCTAGTAATTTACTTGGAGCAACCTCACCAATTCTTTGCCACAAGGTTTATGCAGTAGGTTCTGAAACTATCCCCTTTTTTTAATATTACCTGCATGAAATATTTTTCTTAGGATTCTCTCATCATTTTTTCATATGTCTTACTTGTTAGGATTTTCTAACACATATGAAATAGTTAAGTATAACTTTCTCTAGAGTAAAGTTAGGTAAAGTGTGTTTCTTTAGTATGTACTTTTGTAACTTATAATTGGACAGTCATAATATGTAGTGATCCAACGGTTCATTCTCTCCTCGATATTATTGACACTTGATTCATATCTTAACACCTGATTGGTCCATGATCTCTATTTAAAGAGCATGGAGGGTCATTTTTCTTGTGACCATTTATTAGAGAATCTTATGTAAATTTTCTTTCTTCATACTAATAAATTGCCTGAAGTGGTCATGTTGGCTCATGCCATGGATTGTTTCTCTTGTTGAGGGTTTTAACAATGTCAAATACTAGTGTATTGATCTCTGATTTTTTTTTAGTGGTGACCTTTGGTGTTTGATCTAAGGAACTTACCCTCTAAATTCCTACATGGTATTAAAGTTGTTTGAGGGCCACATTTGTTGTTGATCCAAATCCAAAGCTAATTTTGACTGTATGTGACTGCCATTTTCCAAATCTACTATTTCTGATCACTTATGCACCGGGAGAAATTCTTTGTTGTGTCTTGATCCTCTGTTCCAGTGAGGAACCCATTTAATTTCATGTGAAAATGTTTCTGGGTGCCCTAGCTATGTCATTTTATATATGGAGTTATAAAGTAATTTTTTTTTTGCAGTTATATTTATTTATCACTATTCTTATTTCGGTTTATAGTCATCTTTTTTATTATCAGATCTATACCCTCTTCTCTGTGTATTCTCTTTGCTCTGCGCTTTGTGCAATTTGGAAAACCACAAATAAAAATATGGGATTTTTTTCCTACGTATGCTCTTTCCCTATGATTTTGTGCGATCTCTGGAAATAAAAATAGTGAGAAAGATATTTAGTTGTCCGTCAGACTAACCGGAAATATAACAGAAATCCGCAAGGGTTGTATTTTTTCTATTTTGTTTTTTCCTGGTTGTCTTTTTTTAGGAAAAATACCACGCACCAAAAAGAGCATTTAGTTGATTTATTTGATGTTTTCCATTTGTGGATGGGTTTCTACTAATTCACATCTGATGTTTTTCTTTGCAGAGGGGATTGCATGCTTGTGGGATAAATTTCATAGGGATTCAAAATTTTCCTCCTTGCCCCTTTAGGTAAACCCTTATCCCCTAATTCTGCATTTTTTTGTATATTTTTAAGTTACATTTTTGAGCCCTTTACTCATGGCTCTATTGGTTTTTTTTTACAGAGGTTGTATTATGCCAGGTGTAATAAGATCTAGAGCACCCTCCCCTTGCGACGACATTTCTACAACATCTAAATTGGTTGTTATCCATTGCGTAGAGAGGTAAGCCCCCAACTAAACCCTCTTACATTTATCCTCCATGACTCTGTTTCTTCATAATTTGTTCTGTGTTTTTCTGTTCGTGGCTTTTCCCTTCTGAGGACAGCCACTAAGTCTACGTTTATAATGGTATTTTCGAATTTACATATGTATGGGTCTTGAACCCTATTTTCCCATTTTCTGAGTTTATTCATATACCTCTTTATGAAAAATTCTTGGTATTGTGAGTACTTTCATTTTCCAAAACTCTTGTTTGGGGTTTTCATGTTATATTTTCTTTTTGAATAATATTTGTATGGCTCTATTGGTAATTTCCCATTCGTCAAGAAAATTTTGTGTCCCAATTTCTCCTCTGTATAATGCATCAATCTTTGTTTCGTTGTTGGTTTTAGAATTGGCTCTTACCTGAACCTAACCCCTGCGTCGGCTTTAGAATATTTAGTCTATATGATTATTAAGTCAGCTTGGTCATGATAGGTTCTGTCAGCGTGACTTCTCTGCATATTTTCATAATTGTTATGACAACTATGTGTATTTTAGTAGGTTACTTTGTTTAATTTCAGAGTTAGTTTACAATTCTGGGTTGGATGTTACTATTTATTTGTTACATACATATACCACCATTTGGCCAGAATCCCTCTTTTATTTCTCATCCGTTGTAGGGTTTCATTTTCATTTACTTTGATTGGCATATTTTTTTTAGCATCATAGCCATGTTGTGTGTATTATTTCCAATGTACAATACGCATTATAGTCGCCCTCATCTCTACTATGTCTTCATGGTTTTATTTTTCTATAGCATTTAAATTATTAGGGGTATTTTATTTGATGTCTAGTTTGCGTGAATGTTAAAATCCAACTTAACTATAGTAATAATGGTCTTAGCTTGAGCTATATAAACATTTAGCTTTATATTTTTGGCTCGCATATTATGCTTTCCAAAATTTCTTATTGTAATTCATGTAATGTTATAGGTATTCGAGATGGCTATAAACAAATTCTATGTTTTTACTTTATTCAATCTTATATAGCTTAGAGATTATCATGATGCTCTTCCTACCTATGTGTATCATGTCTCAAGTTATCTAACTCATTTTAAGATCCTCGGTGTTGATGTTACATATCGGTTGTATAATTTTTTTTAATTCCTATCTGTTCATAAGGTTGACTCATATGCCTTTACCCTATATACTCTATTATTATTTTCTTTTATGAATGGTGTTCAGATTTTTGCATTATTCCTTCTCCGTTTTCTTCTTATTAAATTCATTTCTTAGATGAATGCATACCTAAAAAGGGTTACGTAGGTTGCTAATGTAGGCCTTTTCTAGGAAAGAGGTTTGGCATAATACTCATTTTTTATAAATCAGTCGTTTCTCCGTTATGCTCACCATAAAACATTAGTATACTTATTTCCGTGTTCTATATTTATATTCAATTTAATTTTATGAGTTTTAATATGGGTGACCATTACAGGTTACTTCGCTTTCTCTAATTTGGACTAGAATTCCGCATGCATATATGCTTCTTTATCCAGGTTAGTTCATGAAATTAAATTTACATATTTTTTTTAACATTTCTATTTATGTATCAAGTCATATTTACTTGCAACATTCCCTAATTGTAGGTACAAGGACATAACAAAAATCATGAAGAGTATACTCGAGTAACATAACTCTCACTACCTATCTCTTGACCATATAATTTTTTTTAGATTTAATTAAATTTTCAATTTGGACTCTAATTCCAGTGCTTGAGTTTTTTCGTGGTTTTCCTTCAATTCCTTTAATTGATTTACGAGTCACATCTATCATTGTTCGAGATAAAGCAGCAGATGTATTCTTTCCCTTCTCACGTCGCTTGTTGTACCATTAAAGATTCTATGACACTTACTTAGATTCGAGTATCTTAGTAATTAGGTGTGAAAGCCATACTGGGTCTTTGACCCTACTTATACGAGACAATTATTTTCTGGTTTCCATTTAGACTTCTAAAGTTATAGATCTATATGACGAAATGTCCCTAAAAATATTTAATAGGACTTGTACTTTGACATTTTATGTATATGAACTTGTAAACTACCGCATTTTCTATTTCATATACTATCTTTAGATATATTGTCATGATGATCTATAAATATATATGTATATCCATTTGGCATATACTTCTTTGAAGCTATGTCTCATATTAGTTTAGTATATAATTTACATGATTTTAATTTACCTCATTTTTTGCATAGTTTTTTTCGCCGGATGTAATTTATATCAGTTTTTCTAGTTTTCTACAAGATGTAATTGATACTTTTACCTTTATAGATAATCATACTAGTGTATATATAAGTTTGTTCCTAATTATACAAGCCTTAGTACTCCATATTAATTACTCATAGTAGTATTTTACGAAATATTTCATACAATTACACTTAGTAATAATCATCGAATATGACCCTTCCCTAGGTTTATAAATTTTTATTATTTATCTACTATCAGGTTCTCTGATCTGTGTAACATAAATATATACTTAGCGAATTTAATTACATAGAACACTACTATATAATACATGTGAAAAAAATGGACACTATACAATACACATATAAGTGTTTACTTAATATTGTAATACCATTTACAAGTTAACAGTTCATAATAGAACTTGTTAGGGTACGTGCATATCAAATTATATCTTCCAACGAAAGCTTTTGTCTGTTTGACTTAAGACTAGTTCCAATACTTACATCAATTTCCATAACCTTTGACCTTATTTAGAAAATCACATTAAGGACATACCAATGTGTAAAGACTGATTTTCCTCCCAACTACACCACTTCTCCTCGGCTCTCCCCCAGATAAGAGACCAATAAACCCCACCTTAGAAAAATCCTTTGTCACGATAGTGATGGCTCTTTTAAGCCTTCTTTCCTTTAACTGTTTCATAATGGCATCCCATTATTATGGGATGATGTTTCCCTATAGACTAGACTTTTTCTTACGTTTTTTCCCACAAAAATATTTCTTTAAAACTTGATTTTCCTCAACAACACGTTTTTCTTACCTCTTCCTAGTAACTTTCCACTTCCCGAGGATTTTTTTTACATATTTTTATCTGTCTAATTTAATTATTTATTTGATTTTTCTCTAAGGATTTTCTAGAGAGTTTTGGGGAAAAGTTTGGAATTCTAGTCTATCCTCATGGATAAAAATTCCTAGTCACCATTACTCTGTCTTTACCACATTAATAATTAATTCAAAATTATTTATTACTTCAAAAATAAATATTTTCATACATATTTGTCCCATAGGTCCACATGAAGCTTGGGTTTATTTATACAACATAAAATCTCTAAATATGGGTATTACAGTTTGGAAAGGGGGGGGGGGGGGGGGGGATTTATTTATTTTTAAGTACAAATTCATCATCAACTTTCAACCTATCACGTGACTACTTGGAACCTACTTCCACATTTCTTAAAAATAGACATAAATTCTTCAACGGAAGCCATTTTCGTAGCCGTTTTTTTTAACCGACCTAATTTTTTTCGAGATATAACTATTTGAGCGATTAGTTTCAACCTTTACAACTTTAGTTTTTAAAAAAATGGAAAGTGCATGCCCAAATATTCTTAACAACACCGATTATTTCCAACGCTATCCTACATGATGGACTTACTTAGAAGTAAATGGATTTATATAATAGCCTCGGGAATAGAATCTAAACCTACAGATGAAGAAAAAAAAGGCTAAATGGGAAAATAAACAAGATCAAGCATGAGGATTGATAGGAATTTCCATTGCTCAAGATATTAGATTTCGTATCCAAGAAATTTACTCCCCGATGAAAATATGGAAAAGCTTAATCTTGTTTTTAGCATTCAAAATGAAATCGAGATCCTACCCGACTTGAAAAATGAGTTGCTTACTTTCAACACCAATAATTTATCCTTTATTGAAGATTTTTTGTCTAAATTCAAGACCCTTGGACTTGTCGTACAAGGGTTTTGAGGTAAAAAATGAAGATGGTAGTCTTATCTATTCCATTCTTACTAAGTTAGGCCCTACATACTTTGTATTTGTTTCCACCTTTCATTCCACTAGATAATCCCTTATTTCTCAAGGAACGCCCTACAAGTCCCCCCTCTTTTGATTCCTTTTGTGATTATTTGATAAGAGAACAAGAAAAAAATATTACACCTTAGCCTTATTAAGAATGGAAACTCTTCTAATAAAGCCCTAGCGGCCCATCATCAACGAAGTACAAAGAGTCCAAAGAAGAAACATCCTAAAAAGAATGGCCCTAAACCAAACAACCATCTTCGAGCAATCCCGGTCCTACAAAGCTCGAAAAAAGAAAATCAACAAAGCGATAAGGCAAAATAAAAAACAAAGGGGAAGAAGACTTATAGAAATTGCAAATTTTGTGATCGTGATGGCCACAGTAGAGTCAAAATGTTTTAAGAATATGAAAGCTTTGGAAGAAGAAATGAAGAGGCATAACATCCATTTGGACAACTCTTCAAATTCATCTTCGAGGAATGGCACTTTCTACATGTGGTTTTCAAGCATCAAGGTATGGTTATGCATTGAATGTATCTTCTTCTTCTCATTCTCATGAGTAGGGCTCATTGATTCTACAACCTCTTACCACATGGCCAAAAATAAAGCTATTTTTTTCCTCTTTAAATGATTGTAACACCAAAAATATTTATGTTGGTGATGATAGATCTCTTAGTGTTGTAGGTTGCGGAACCATTCGTATAGATAATGGTAAGCTTAATGATGTATTATGTGTTCTTACCTTGTCCTACAACTTTTTCTATCTATTTATGAGATAACTCTCATTTATGTGAAGGGAAAAAACCGTAGAATTCTCACCTCATGATGTTGTAATTAAGGACCTAAAATATCCTAGATATATTTTAGCTACGACATTGTTGATGATTCCACAAGGTTGTATAATTTTTAGAACTATGGGTCATCATGTCTTCCCCTTTGTTTTTGTTGCTCATAATGATGAAGAGAGAAAACTTTGTCATGAGGCAATTTTGGTCACATAAACTATCGCTCTCTTCAAACTCTATGTAAATAAAATATGGTGACGAGGTATTCCTATGGTATCATGCCGAGATGGAATTGTTGAGGTATAAAAAGGTATCATTTTTAACACCTATTTATCCTACATTAATTATCAATCCGAGAATGACTTTTTTGTTTTCCAGAGTGTACTCTTTTTGAGACTCGAAAATTTAGCTAAGCAGTAATGTTGTGAGAGATGTAGTATAGTATTCTAAATACAAGAGTAAACAGATGCTTGAAAAGAAATCTAATAACAATAACATGAATGCAAATGCTTTTGAGCATAACTACTCACTCTGCAAAACATCAATCAAGGATACTTGTAGCAATAAATCATTCCTTTAGAAATTGATGCAATTAAAATCACATTGGAACAAGGCAATCAATTTGGGAACTTGGAAAGTAATAACAAATGTTCTCTATAGTTGATGCAGTCCCACTCTTTAAGCAATCAAAGTAAAATCCGAAATTGAACTACTTACTTTGTTGAAAATAAGCTAAGAAAAAATTTATTTTAAAAGAAAGAATTGGAGAAGGAACAAAAATTTGTAATTGAATGTCTATGTGCATAACCAAAGAAGCAGTAAATAAACAATCTTTCTGCAATTTGGAACTAACGAATTAGAAATGAACAACAAAGCGAAATTGAACAAACAAACATGAACTTAAGAAAATCAGATAACAAATCCTATTAAACTCCAACCACATCGACGACGACAAACATGATTAAGTAATCAATTGAAATGAACAATAATCCAATCGCACGACAAACGAGTTAAGTATGGAACAACAAAGCTTTATACGCAATAGCAAGATGAGTAATGCGAGAATCATGATCCTTGTTAAAATAGAACAACGATTTGCAATCCATTAACGCACATAGCAATCCAATAATCAGTTCAATAGTAATTAAGTAACTGCGGAATCGTAACTGAAACCGAACGCAATTATCACACTGACGATAATAAAATGATATAAATACAAACAGCGAGAATGATTCCACCGAGTGGTCGTGCCCTTAGCACTAGTGAAACATCGGCTGGGTTACTTCAAAGCTTGAAAGATGAAATAGAACGCACCTTTGTATTAATTGAACATAAAAGTGTTTACAGGTGACCGCTCTCCGATCACGAGAGTCAATGAAATGTAGAATTATAAAAGGAATGTTTTAATCAAATGATTCGACTCCCTACAATCTCTAAAGGCATTGCTTTATATAATCAACCTGACGGACAAGACAAGGAACGAGATAAGGTTTGAACGGTGATCCCTCGGGATCGAAGGATCTTGAGGGATTCGCTCCTTCCTTTCTTTAGTTGTCACTTGATTTCCTTTGTGACGAAGCCGAGTTGTCCCCTGCCTTCTCTTAGAAATGCGTTCGGATTTCTTTGTCTTTAAAGCGAGTTTGGTATAAAGTCTGGAGGAACAACAGTAACTCTTGCTTTAGCCTCACCTATGAGTATAGTTGTTCACCTCGCTTTGATTCTCGTTTTTTTTAACAATAAAAGGAAATTTTTAGTTACATTTTACAATAAACATAAGTATTTACAATTTTACCACAATTCGTGTAATAATTCACTTTCTAAAGTAAAAAGAATCATGTTTAAAGTAAAAGAATGAGGAAACACATAGTGAATTCATACCTTTTCCACCGCTCAACATACCCCCTATACCCTTCTTTTCATGTCCTCATGAAAACCATAGTTTACATATCAAAAGTAGTTAAAGAATAAGTTGGAGAAGGTTTTTTCATAAAAAGGCCTAAAACCATGCATTGCGGTTAATGCTTCGAAGACATGCCTCTGTCTATCCTTCGGGTATTTCATAAATGGCTTTATAATGCGTAGCAGGATACCATGCAATGGGGGCTTTGAAACCCTACGCCCTAGCTAGAATGGGCCTTCCTCACAAATAAGGTTACTATAGAGAACCAAACGAGTCTGCACTAATCCAAAAATTTTTATAGTTAAATGGTTCTCTACTTTGAACATTCCGATTGGAAATTCCCCATCGGACTTTAGTGCTATGTAGGCACAGTTTCGAATAGATAGGAAATATTATATCCCATTCAAGACAATTTCTTTATGGGACGAGACTCCCAATGCTTGGATAACACCTTCTCTTGTCATCAAATTTTACTGCCTAGCCCATAATTGTAACGGTGCTTATGTTCACTCCTAACCCACAAGTCTAACTCATTTTCCACGCTTTGAAAAACATTATAGGCTTTGAGCCATTTTAAATGATTAACGACAAAGGAAATAAATGCTTGGTATTGGATGTCACCCAAAAGGGTTGGGATTTGTCTCACTATCATTTTCTCCAATATGAGATTATGCAAATAAAACTCACACGAGAGATGTTCTACCTTTACCCCATGAGAGTTTACTGACATGTTACAAAAATCATCTATAGTATTTAACTACGTATATTTTATCGCACTAACGTGAGTTTAATCCTTAACTATAAATATCTCTCTAATAAAAATAAATCATAATTCTTGGCAGGGGCATCTACAAAGCTAAAACATCTATGTATAATGAGCAGAGAGTGTCCATTCGATTACGGGCTAATTTTAATTTATTCATTACCTTTTCAACCTTCTCCTCTACCTTTTGACACTTCTCATGGGCTTCGACCTGCCTGTTGCATGGATGATTTTCATCATTGCCGCAACTCGTGTATTTTCTTTTAGGAACGGTGTCTTCTTCAATTTTTTCCTTTTCCTATCGAGCTCTGTGCCAACTCCTCTTGGAGTTTGGCTAATGTGGGATCACTAAAAAGTGTTTTGACTACGAGCTTGTGCATTTTCACTTGAGGTTGCTCAATATGAGAACGACTTCTTCCGGAACAAGCTGCATGTTGTTCCATATCTTCATGATTATGCTCATCCATAGTCTTTGCAACTTGGGGGGCTTTATTTTAGCAGCCACTTTCCTCTTTTTTCGGAGCTCGTTTGGTGACTATGCTTCTTTTCGTTGGGGTTCATTTGGGCACTTGTTTCATTTTAAGAACCCTAATGGTCATCGTAAGTTGTTCCACTAACCCTCCGAAGCTTCGAGTCATTCCCTCCAATTTTTTTTCAAGTTCGAGTTACTTTCTTCTTTTTTTCCTTGATGGAACAGTTGTTCCTTTTTACGAACCCAATTGCTCATTGAGGAGGGTTTGTTCCTCGACGATCGTGCCTTGATTGGGTTTGCTTCTATGTTTTTCTTCTTGGAGCACTTCTTCAGTGTTCATATCCTCTGGCTGCATTCTATAGGGGTGATACCCTCAATTGGCTCTATTTTTCCCACACGAGAATTTTCGGTTTGGGAACACTCGCTTCGGTGTTCAACTCTTCTTGTCCATACTTCTTAGGGGAAGTAACCCTCGACTGATTCGTTATTTCATTAGGGTTTTCTCCTCTCGTTTCATCAGACATTCCCTCGACCGTTTCTTTATTGAAAATATATTGCTCGTGCAATTGGTTGATATCAACATTAAGGTCTAGAGGGTTGTGGGAGCTGCATATTCACTCATACTTGGCCAAAATTTGGGGTCAATTGGTCTTCTTTACAAAGGGCTTCGAGGTGAAATTGTAGTGGTGTTTTTCGGGGGCTCTGCTTCTTCTCTTTCATTGCTATGATTATCTTCGTCCTCTTCACGGTATGGTAACTACCTTCTTCCTCATCGAGAGAAAGCGAATTTCTCCCTCTACACTAGTATGATGACTTTCTTCTCCTTCCCTCAATTTCCTCTTCTTCATCGTTTCCTTCTCTGCGCTACTTTGTTTCTCACCATGGTGTGGTGGCTCATTTCTTCTTCATCTTCATCAATACGGGGACTCCCTCCTTCCAATTGTGGGGGGGCTATTCATCCTCAGAGTGGGAAATTCCATAGGGTCTGGCTACTACTACCCGGAAAGGCCTTCTATCATTCCCCTACTTCTTTTTTGAATGGGAGGACTATCTATGTTTTGATGGCTCGCCAAACTAGCCATTCTCTTTCGTTTTGGGAGCGGGGTAAGGCTAATCCTCCATCAATCAAAAATATCAATTTTTTCCCAATTGGTTTGTTGTTGGGCAAGACTATGACTTACTATTCATACGATTAGGCAATGGTGGCTTACCATCATGTCTATGTGCCGAGCTTTTTCTTATACTACGAGCAACATCATGCGATGAGGAATTTAAAAATACAGTGCAAATTTACGGTATATTTTTTGCTTTAATCATCGCAATAACTTAAGGTGGTGAGGTCTTACCATGTCTTTCCTTCCATCGCATGTTATATGAGGCTGCACTACCTTTTCCAATTCCGTCCATGGTTCTCCCAATGATTCGGCTGAACTCCTCTTGCTTTTGATGACCAATGTCAGTCCTTCTTCCTAAAAAATGTTCATGGCTTCTTGAAGCCCTGACCTTCTTATGAGTCCATATGGTTCCTATGACTGGTAGAAACAGACATTTCTACAATTATTTCATCCGTTACTACTATCGTCTTCCTCTAACCATGGAGTATCCTTCCTGTAAATTTTGTAAAAAAAATCGGGTACCCTCATTGTTTCATGAGGTTGTTGTAGCCTCGTAAAGTATGTAATCCATCCCAAATTTTCCGGAAATTTCTCGTGCAACATCGAAACAACTAGCACTTGTGGCTCGCTACGAATTGGTCTTCCTCCCATCTTTTTTTGCCACTGTTACTTCTTTCCAAACACACGTTGATGTAATGAAATAGCACAACACGGGAATTCGAATAATATCGTTAAGTTTTTGTTATTCCCTAGAATATGGGGATTTGGTTCGCGTGCGAGGTAAAAAAAAATTATAGGGATTTGATCTTGCATGCGAGTGATTAAGAGGCATATGTGCTCCCTGCATCCGGAGGATGATAGGCTATCCTCGACCATCAAATAAGAGAGGAAAAGTACTTGCGACAATGAGTTGTACAATGAGAAAAAAACATGCATACTTATGCTACAATCAATCAAATTATTGCATTTACTAAAATCGATGCATGTGATTAAATCGTAAATAGATATAGAAACATTTTTAATGATTTAAAGATAAGGAAAATGGACAGCTAATGTGGAAACAAGTAGAAATGCACTTATTAGCCACTCAAACTAATGTGATCGATATATGATGAATTTCATGTATAATATGTTCAAAATAAAGGGTTTAGGAATCATACTTTCATTTTATATTTAGATAGAGATATAGGAAAAATGATTTAATATTACTATTTATTTGTAAAAATGTGACTCAATACCATCAGCAGAGCTCGTGCTGCCCATATGTCCATAACCTTGACAAAGTTGTTTCTCACCCTTGGAACCATTTTTCCTTTATTTATGCCTAGGAAGTGCTCTTTTAATGTCATAATGGAGGCCATTGTGCTAGCTTGGGAACTAGATAAATCACAATCCCATTCACCAGAAGAAGTGAAAAGTGAGCAGGGGTCGACTCGTCATGAGACCTCCCTTTCCAAGGACTTTTTAGTTCATTGTCCATTGGACCATATCCCCGGTGTGGTGGCCATGATGGGAATGCCACATCACTTTCTTCCTTATGATCATGGTAGGGTTGAGCTCTTGATGAGACCCCCTATCCTCCATCCGCCATATCGTAAAAATTGTTAGTGATATATATATATTTATTCTTTTTTTCATATAGCACTTTCCTACTTACATATAAAGGATGGCTCACACTCCTTAAGAGTAGGGATGGTGGAAGAAGTCTAAAAATATCAATAGAAAAGAATATTCCCTTTTTCCCTACTCAATAAGTAAAAAATCAAACAAAGTTATAAATAGTTGGGGAAGAACCAACATGATAAAGATAATCGATCATATTAATTTTAGTGATAGTAAGACAACAAAGTAATATTATTGATTATGTCCCTTTTTCCTTTTTCTTATCATCACCAAACAATTTCCTAAAAATGCACAATTTCTTTTGATTTGCTGATTCCATGTAGTAGTTTTAATTTACGTGATTTTTGTATAAATAGTATGTTTTTCCTTAGAAGAGTCATTAGAAATCTCAAAATGCTGGTCTAAAACAAGAAAAAAATAATACACTCAAAAAAGTGTTGTTCCTTTGGAAAGGAACAACGAAATAATCTGCCAAAAATGTTGTTCCTTTGGAAAGGAACAACAAAAACAATTTGCGAAAAGTGTTGTTCCTTTTCGAAAGAAACAACAAGAAGAATCTGCTGAAAGTGCTATTGTTCCTTTTAGAGGAACGACAAAACAATCTCGAAACAAAAAAACTAAAGCAATACAAGCTGTTGTTCCTTTCAAAAAGAAACAGCCCAAAAACACTCACAACAAATTTGTTGTTCCTTTTCGAAAGGAACAACAAAAAACTCACAATAAGTGAAATAAAAAAGAATTTGAAGAAACGCAAATTTCATACAAAAAAAAAGCAAAGTAAATGAACAATCTTTATGTACAAAAATTCAAAGGAAAGAAAATGATTTAATAAATGGGTGCCGAGGAGGAGTTATCCCCTTCAAGAATTTGCATGGTAGAATCTTCCTATAATTGTTGGTAGGAGGATTCTTGAGTAAGAAAGTTTTATGGTACAAGTCGCACTTGATGACCGTTTACTTTGAAGGAATGTCCAAATCCATCAATGGTGGTTAATGTAATGGTGCCATTAACATGCACTTTTTTGTATCTCATAAGGTCCAAGCCATCGTGTTTTGGAGTTTCCCTAGAAAATCATGAAACCTAGAGCCATATAGGAGTGCCCAATCTCCTTCAGTGGAATATTTTTTCTTTGATGAGGGGCGTCGTGCCATTTTTTTCTCTCTTTTGTTGAATTAACATAGTTTGCTGAAGAGAAGAGAGCCTAATTTCATGTAACTCATTGATTTGTTGCAATCTTTTGACTTGGGCTTCATTTAAATCTAGTCCCATCTTCCGGGCTATTCAGTAATGTCCGAATTTCAAACTCTATTGGAAAGATGGGATCTTTTCCAAATACCAATTGATATGGTGAATACCCCGTAGTACTTCTCCATGTTGTTCGATATGCCCACAAGGCTTCGGCAATATATAGGCCCAGTCATGTCTATGTGAGGCAACTATTTTTTGTTAATATAGACTTGATCACTTTGTTCATGCTCTCTACCGGGCCGTTTTCTGTGGGTGGTATGGGGTTGTAATATTGTGCTGAATGTGGTAATTCGGTAATTTTTTCAGCAAGTTTATTACCTACAAACTATGGTCCTCCATCCGTGATTATATCCCTTGGGAGGCCATATCGCACAAAGATTTGGAAAGGAAATTGTATTATAGAATCCTGCTGTAGCTTTCGAAAGTGCCTGCGCTCAACCCATTTAGTGGCATACTCGGTTGCAACTAGGATGTATGTTCTTTGGTTTGATGGGGGGGGTTGATGGGGCCAACAAAATTGAGCACCCAACGTTCAAATGGTTCAATTACTAGTTGTGGGTTCAAAGGCATTTCTCGTCGGACTATCCAGAGGCGACCCGCCGTTTCAGCTACTATCACAGCTCTGCATAAATTTTTTAGCATCTTTAAAAATGGTAGGCCAAGTGAGCCCTGTCCGTAAAAACATTATGGGCGTTCTACGATCTACAAAATGTCCTCCACACGGCCCATCATGGCATGCTTTCAGAATATCAAATACTTAATCCTCCTGGATGCATATCCCGATTTGCATATACGAACCCTATATGAACGGATAGCCCCCAATCCATGAGAATCGGGTACTAAGTCTGTATTATCTCGCTTTCGTTCATTAAGGGTTAGATTTTTAGGTAATTTACCTATTGCAAATAATTTTTCTATATCAGACATACCATGGGGTTCTAACAATGAATCAAAGTGAACAAATTTTCATCTAGAAAGTGGTCTGTATGATCGTTGTCGCATCTATTGGCTTTAGCATTCTTGACGGAAAAATCAGCTACGAGGTTCTCTTTTCTAGGTCGATCTTTGATTGTAATGTCGAATTCCCTGCAATAAAATCAACCATCTTGTCATACCCTTCCATTTTATATGAGGTTTATTTGCTAAAAATTTAATGGTAGAGTGATCAGTATATAGAACTAGAGGATACCCGGTTATATAATGTCTAAACTTATTTATAAATGTATGTCCCTGCAATGCCTAAAAATTCCTTCTCAAAGTGCAAGTATAATTTATTTTTAGCGAGGAGATAGATTTTTGTTGATATAATAGATTTCATATGGGTTTTTATCCTCTTCCTACCCAAGCAGTTTGCTCTAATCACAGATATCGAGGCATCGGATGAAATTTGGAATGGAAAATTCCAATTTGGGCTCCTCAACAATGGGGCTATTGATACAAGCTTTTTCGGATCCTTGAAACGTTGTCACATTTATCTTTCCAAATAAAATCAACATTTCCCTGTTAGTGCATATAAAGGTGCAAAGCTATTCGAGAAAAAAATGTTACTATAAATCTCCTATAATAATCGGCAAATCCAAAGAAAGCTACATACCTACGTTTGTGTGGTGGGTGTGGGTATTAACAAAATTATCTGAATTTTGGTTGGATCCACCTAAATTCCATACTGCTGAAATGTAATGTCCTAAGATAAGTCCTTCTGTCATCATCATATGACACGTTTCATGGCTTAAACAAAGCCTAGTGTCAATACATCTTTGCAACACCTTTTCTAGATTTTTCTAATGCGGCTCAAAATCATCTCTCGTAAGGTGTGAAGTCATCCATATATTCTTTCAGCCCTTCATTTATTAAATACGAAAAATATCATCGAGAATGGCTCTTTGAAATGTACAGGGCATTTCATAGGCCAAAGGGTAAGAACTCGGTGAGGGAAAATTTCCCCCAAGGACGGGTAAAAGTAGTTTTTGTCTCTGGTCCTCGGGTGGGGCAATCTGGATTTGATTGTACCCACTTCGAAGCCAACGAGGGAAAGAAAAGAATTTCTTTCACGCCTAATGTATCTAATACCTAGTCAATGAAAGGAAGGGGAAAGTGGTCTTTCTAGGTTGCCTTGTTGAGTTCTCAGTAATCTACGTATATTCTCCACTTCTCGTTCTTCTTTTGCGTACCACTACTAATGGAGAGACCCACTTGCTATCGGATATTGGGTAAATGAAATTAACATCCAATAATTTTTGTAATTCAGCTTTCACAATATCTTTAAGGTCGAGGGTTTAGTCTTCTTTGGGGTTGGCGAATGGGTCTCGCATCCTTTTAGAGTATAAATGTGGTGTGTACATAACCGGGGATCAATTCCCTTCATGTCTGGATAATCCCATGCAAAGGTTGCTTTATATTTTTGTAGTAATTGAATTTGTCTTCTTTTCTTGTTCAAGTACTTAGATTTTTGTTAATGTTTAAATTTTTTCCTGGTTCAAATTCTACAATCTTACTATTGTACACATAAGTAGTGGGTATTACTTGATCGAGAATGTCTTTCGAAGGATCTTCTTCTTCTTTATTATCAAATGTTGCCACGATCATGTGACATTGTAAATGGGATTTGATTCGTGGTTTGTTAATAAAACTATTAATGATATCATCCTCTTTTTTTATCTTTAAAATCGAGGGCATCTTCTATGGTTAGAGGTGATCTCATATTTTCCATAAGATATGATAGAGGTTTCTTTCTTGTTTTTTATTATTAATAGGCTTGGTTGGGGTGCAGGGATATAAAGCTAAATTATTGACATAGTTTCCCCTTGTTATTGTCATGTTGCCTTGTCGATCAACCAATATAAGCATCGAAAGTTTCCAACCAAGGTCTACCTAGAATTAACGGATGTCTATCTAGCCGGTTCTTTGGGTTGATAGCCGTGAAGTCGAAGGCGGGGTATTCCTAGGAATCTACGAGATACCATTCCATCTTGTAGTGTACCTTTCCGGTTTGACTACCGATCGATCGACCAATTCTAATAAGGTTGTTGTTGGTTCTAATGATGTAATGCCAAGTTTTTGACAGGTGGTGGTTGTTAAGATACTGATTGTAGCTCCCAAATAAACTAAGGAATTTGGGAACAATTACCCGATTGATTTGCACCGTCATTATAGGATTTCCCTAGGTCTTCATATTTTACTGATGTGTTTCCATTCTTGATAATAAGTCGAGAGAGTACCGACTATTTGGACGATTGGATTCGTGGTTTTTTATCCTCTTTGTCTTCTTTATACATAGTTCCTTAATGGTTTTTGCATAAATAGGGATGTCTTGGATAGATTGGAGGAGAGTGATTTTTATACACAAATTTTTTAATTCTCCTAGAAGATCAAAAATCGAGATATTCTAACGGGAGCGAGGTATGATTAATCATTCTAGGAATGGTAGTGAAGAGGTTGTTGCTTGTTGTGGAGTTTGATGTTGATTTTTGTTGTTGAAACGCCTTCTCTTTTTGCAATGTTTGTTCTACGGTGTAACGATCTTCAATGTGAACATTTTTTGTCTCTCTTTGTTTCTACTATACGCACCGGACCTCAATTGAAGGTCATTACACTCCCTCGGTTTGGTTTCTAATTCTTGTGGTTCCATTATTTGGACAAGATCGAAGTCGGCATATTATTTGGGTTGGGATTGAGGGGTCTGAGTTTTGGAGTTGTGGTCTTAAATTGGTCCAGGGGGTTTTTGTGGTAATTTATAGGGAGTGACGGTGTAGGTTGATAGAGAGGAATTGTTCCAGCTAGGCGATTTGTAGGTCTTTTCCGGTTGTTGACCGAGGAGCTTGACTCACGCGAAATAGAGGGGGACCATTGCATTGGATAAGCATTGTTTTGCCAAAATGGTTGGCGGAAAGGAAGAATTTGGCCAGATTAGTTTGGTTTGTTTGATTTGGCCATGATGATGTAGGAAATGGCTATTGTGACCAATTGGGGAATGGTGGTTGATTTTTTCCACATTCCATTATATTTCTCGAGCATTATATTGAGGAGGCTAAAAAGAAGAAAATGGATCGGTTGGCATACATCGATAGTCGTGGTTGCCATTATCGGCCCCGATTAAGTAAGCATACCACTTCTAATTCTTCTTACGCCTCTTTATAGAAATGACTTTTAACCCGGGAAAGCGAGGGACATCCTTACGTAGGGGTGGTATTTTGTGCAAATGGCACAAACTTTGATTATATCCAAGTGGGCACTCTTTGTGGGTTGTGTTTCTTCCTCGCATTTGGGATGCGAATATTGCCAAATTTTTGTTCACGCTTCTACTTGCTTTTGTTTGGCTTGCATAATTTCAAGCGCATTGTTAGAGTCCCTAGAATATATGTTTTAAAATCTTCCAGCGATTGCCCGATCTTTGCACGATTTACACCTTCATCTGGAGGTCTTATTATCCCTTGTGATCATGTCACGTTCGCTGATTTTAGCCTTGTATCGGCCCTCGAACTCTTGATACACAAATCAATAATGTCGTATAGCTCTCACGATATATATCACCTTTTCCAATAATATTCAATGTTTCAACCCATTGATCCTTCATCCCCCTAATTAATGTAGTTTTCGGCACATTATCGTGTAAGGGTAAAGATGCATAAGGAGATCTCTCGAGATTGTATTGAAACCGTTCCACATATTCTTCCAGGGAGTTTCATTGGGTTTTTCTTGTCATTTGAAATATTTCATCTTTTGGTTCCCGGGACCCGCAAAAATCCCGATATTTCTTTATAAAGGGCATCTTTCATCCGAGTCCCAATCAGTTATAACACCCCCCACCTAGCCCCATAAACCATCATAAGGATGCTCACTTGTCAATGTGGAAGGAAATAGTTTAATTTTTGGGGGATCGGTGGTATAGACTATACCCACCGCATAACACATCAAATTCAAAGCGAAATGCATCCGGATCTTAGATGTCAAGCCATGAAATGTAGGAATATGTTGAAGAGAAATGGCTTTCATAGGTGCATTAACTGCATGATCTCACTATAGGGTATTGCAATGTGGAAGTTTATTTGAGGTGTTTGTTGGATTCGATTGCAGTTGCGGTTACGGGGCCCATTTGATCAAATATGTGCCAATATCCTTCCCGGGATGCGAAGAGAATTCCTAGTCCGACTAGAAAGAGTAGGAATGGCCTTGATAACACTCCCTTGATTTGGAATAATAAGTATTCCTTGATGGCCTACTATACGAGGGAGATTCGAGTGTCCTTTGTTTTGAATGAGGTTGACAACACTTCCCTTATACTAGAGTTGCTCACTATTTGGACTATTTCAAGAGGAGATTTTGGTTCTTCTGTTTCTCCTATTTCCCCTTCTCCTTCGCAGAAATTGCTAGATTTCCCTTTCTTGTGGAGAAATTAAGCAAGGATTCTCAATTTCTTGGGAATCTTGCTCAATTCCCACTATTTGACTATGTATCTCGGCCAGAAAGGTTTTTAGATGGTGACTCTCGTGGCTCTGAAGATAACTAGTAGTTTGTCTAGAGATAACTTTCCTAGGTCCTATTGATGGCCGAGATTCGGTCTTCTTAAGTATTTACATCAATGAAATTTGTTTGCCCAAGGGTCATCGATCCCTTAGGTTTTTTGGGTTTGGGAGGAATTTTGTTTTGTTTAGTGGTTTATTCATTCAAGAAAAACAAGCCTTCATTCCTACCTAAAGAAATAAGTTTACCTAATTCTCATAGCAGAAGCGGGCCGTGAGCAAGTATGTTTCCTTGCCCGGTGTGTGAGGTTCTTACCTTCCATCTTTAATACTCGATTCTTCGTAGCGAAAAAAAAATCAAATGTGCATCACTCCTTCGAAATGGCATACACTCTCCCCTGCGGCAAATCACCAAAATTTTGAGGTATAAAATGTATCTTTTTTAACACCTATTTATCCTACATTAATTATCAATCGAGAACGAATTTTTGTTTCAAGAGTGTACTACGGTTTTGAGACTGCAATTTAGCTTAGAGTAATGCCGCGAGAGATGTAGTATAGTATTCTAGATACGAAGAGTAAACTGGATGCTTGAAAAGAAATCTAATTACAATAACATGAATGCAAATTCTGCGAAACTTAACTACTCACTTTGCAAAACATCAATCAAGGATACGGTAGTAATAACTCATTCCTTTAGAAATTGATGCAATTAAAATCACATTGGAACAAGGAAATCAATACGGGAACTTGGAAGCAATAACCAATGTTCTCTACGAGTGATCAGCTCCGATCTTTAAGTAATCAAAGTGAAATCTGAAATTGAACTACTTGCTATTGAAAATAAGATAAGAAGAATTTCTTTTAAAAAGAAAGAATTGGAAAGGAACAACAATTTGTAATTGAATTTCTATGTGCATAACCAACGAAATCGCAAAATAAAAAAATCTTTCTCGCAATCCGGAACTAACGAATTAGAAATGAACAACAAACTAAAATTGAACAACAAACATAGAACTTAGCAAAATCAAATAACAAATCCTATTAAAATCCAACCCCTGTTGACGACAAACATGATTAAATAATCAATTGAAATGAACAATAATCCAATGGCATAGAAAAAAGCAAGTTAAGTATGGAGCAATGAAGCTTTATACGCGATAGCGAAGATGAGTAATAGAAGAATCTCGATCCTTGTTAAAATAGAACAGCAATGCAATCCATTAACGCACACAACAATCCAATAATCAATTCAATAGTAATTAAGTAACTCATAGCAATCATAATGAAACCATAAACGCAATTATCGCACGACAGTAATCAAAGGATAGAAATACAAATAGCAAGAAGCGATTCCACCGGGGGCCAAAGCCCTTAGCACTAGTGAAACACCGCTCGGGTTACTTCGAGCTTGAAAGATGAAATAAAACGTGCCTTTGTATTAATTGAACATAAAAGTGTTTACGGTGACCCCTCTCTAATCACGAGAGTCGATGAAATGCGAAAGTTACAAAAGGAATGTTTTAATCAAATGATTCGACTCCCTACAATCTCTAAAGGTGTTGCCTTATATAACCAACTTGACGGACATGAGAAGGAACGAGATAAGGTTTGAACAAATGTGATCCCTCGAGATTGAAGGATCTTTGCGGGATTCGCTTCCTTCCTTTCTTTAGCTGTCACTTGATTTCCATCCAGTCGAGTGTTTGTCCCCACGCCTTCTCTTAGCAATGCGTTCAGATTTCCTTGTCTTTGGCGGGATTTGGTCTAACGTTGGAGGAATAGTAGTTACTCTTGCTTTAGCCTCACCTGCGGTATACGTTTGTTCACCTCACTGATTCCTGTTTTTAACAATAAAAGGAAGTTTTTTAGTTACATTTTACAATAAACATAAGTCTTTACAATTTTACCACAATTCTTGTAATAAGTCACCTTTCTAAAGTAAAAAAGAATCATGTTTAAATTAAAAGAATGAGAAAACGCATAGTGAATTCATACCTTTTTCCACCGCTCAACAAGAGTTTGTTGTAGTTATGTACTCGGAAAAAAATCATCGAAATAGTTTTTATAAACATCCCTCTTGTCACGCTTCAACCCCTTTGGTCCTTGTTCACTAGTGATTTATGTGGTCCACTTCGAGTTGGTTCATTCTCTCGGCTACAAGTACGTTTTAACTTTCATTGATGATTTTTCCAGTATGCACTTGAGTATACTTCTTGAAACTCAACGATGAATTTTTTTAACATGTTCCCTCGGTCTTTAAGGCCTTTGTTGAGAAACAATGCGGACATCAAATTCTTAAGTTAAGATACGACAATGGAGGAGAATATGTTAACAAAAATATTTATCAAGTTTTTTCATCGACTATGGAATTCGAGTTTGCAACATATTGTTTCATATACTCCACAAAAAAATGGTGTAGATAAAAGGAAGAATCACTCTCTAAAAGAAATGGAAAATTGTATGCTTCAATTTAGAGGACTTAGACTTAATTTACGGGCAAAAGAAATTAAATGTGAAAAATTACATAGTAAATCACACTCCTACCAATGTTTTTAAGGAATATCATTTACGGAAAGAAGCCTAAAGCTCAATCAAATTAGATGTAAGTCACTTTCGTGTTTTTGGACTCTGAAGCTTGGGCCCATATTCTCAATGAGAAATATAAAACCTTAGAATCTAAGAGTGAAAAAAATGTATTTTTGTTGGATATCATGAAGATGTCAAAGGATATAGACTTCTTCAAACCAAATCCAAAAAATGTAATCATTAGAGGAGATGTAAAATTTCATGAAAATATATCGGCACTGTGAGCCTAGTTCGGTGGGGTGTGCCACCTTTGGCACTGCGAGCCCGATTCAACATATACGCTACCTCTCTCTATCTCTACTACTTCGACATAATTCCTTCAACTTCGGATGGTGACAACAAGGATGGAATTCTTCCTACACCCCTCTTCGGAATCTTCCTTCACTCCATAGCTTCCAAAATGGGTCCGCTTTACTCGGGACGCAACGAGTTCTCTTGCACAGGGTGACAGCACGTAGATCAATGCCATACATTTTCTTAATTTGACAAAGCCTCTTATTTATTCTCTCAAGTTCGCGTAAATTTATGATCCAGATTCCTTTGAAGAAGCTTCGGGTCATCGAGATTGGGATGTAACTTTTTCATGGAAATAAAAACCTACGAATAAGTATGCTTTCGTTAAGTGTGGTGGTTCACTTAGAAAAAAAGGAAAGAACGATATCTAACCTTTTCCTTAAAATGAATAGGTAAAGGGAGGAAAACACTGTATGTAACTGCTCGATTTTTCCTTGCCTTCCTTAATTGCTTCTATCATTCTCAATCCAAATTAAATCTCTTGATTGATATCTAGAATGGAAAACAAAAGGAAGGAAACAACATAAAGGAAATAATATCTATTCAAGTTAAACAAAATTGAACCATTTAAATTCATAAATACACATATATGACATTGACACATGAACTAGGAAAGGAACAAATGTCTTTATTATGAAGTAGAAGGAATAGTAAAACCGATTGATCCATTTGTTGTCACTCATCCAGCTTTTAGTGGCATCCTCATGAAATCTATCATCAAGAATCTAGCAACATCACAATACATTCACAATACCTCCAATAGTTGTGATCTCACCATCATAACTCTACTTAACACAAATTCTTGCTCTTTTGTGCACTATGATCGGTACTTTATCTATAAGTAGATGAAGGTATTTTGACATAAATGAAGCATTGAATGGCTTTCCTAAAAATGGATGAATATTTTTCCTTGTTCATGGGAATAGGAGGATAACAGGTTTAATGGCTCCATGGTGTCCATATTCGAAGCTATTAGATGAAGTGAAAGCTCGAATAACTTCTAGAAGCCACTAGAGGTTGGGAAGATTCCTGGAATCCAATGAAAAAAATATTTCCTAGTCTACCAACGCACTCTAAATTGGGCCTAGATCCTCTCCAATGTAGCCTTGCATGTGAGTAGATGCTCTCTTGAGTAGTTGCAACACGTCTAGGGGGTGCGTTTATGGCTCAATGGGGCACTTCAACTGGCATATAAGTAGTGAAACTTTCATGAAGGAAAACCACCAATGTGATGACTTGTTTAGGGCATCCAATAACTAATTTAGAGTATGATAGACCATAATGAAATCTCTGGTTTATGTTTTGGGTTGATGCCCAAATTGACCTGTAATAGTTTGCCCCCTAAAGTGTGAATTCATATATGATAATTTTGAGTGATTTTATTTACGACATGATGAGGAGGAACTGAAGTGGATGGTGACCCGCATCAAACACAATACATTACATCACGATATATATTCATCTTGGACATGAATTTCGAGGGGAGCATATCCCCTACTTAGCACATAAACTATCATAACATCATAAATTTGTCTACAAATAGAGATTTTTCTATAGATATAGATCCATGATATGATGACCAGGCGAGTAATGACCATCGTACGGATGATTTGTTACTACTCCCGAAATTGCAACCAATGGATGAAACTAGATCCCAGAGGTCTTCTATCTCATTCACATGATCGCTTAAAGTACAAATCTAACAATGCGAATATGTGATACTGAAGTCGAACATGGGAAGACATCGTATGATTACAAGCCAATGATGTGAGTTGTTAACATATGCAAGAGAAACCACCATTGATGATAATGGCTCTCAGAGATGCTGTAGTACATTGTCCATGGTGTGAATAGATGATTTCATGCGAACACCATAAAAAGTATTTCGGTCAAAGGCTTGTGATGTCAACCTATCATTTGGAAGCAAGAAACTTGCCATTGATGTAAGTAACCTCCAAGGTATTGAAAGGTTGTTTCTAAGTAAAATTCCTAGATGATCGGTCGATGTCGACAAAGAAAGCGACTCGTCATAGGAGAGAGCATTGATGTTTCCCCCATAAATGGCACGAAATGAGAGTAATGATTTTGGGAGACATAATGTGAATGTTGAAGCAATGTCATGGATGGCAGGTCATGAAATGAAGGTTTATGAGTATTACAAAAGGATCGGGAATAACTGAGTGACTTCTCTTGAACATATCGACAACACTGAATGAATTGGTAGAATTTGACCCAAACCTAAAGTGATGAATGGTATGATAGGCCATTATGTAGATTACCCAACCCAAAAATCACGGAGATGAAGTGAATAAGTGTCATGTTCAAAAGAAACTTGCTACCATAAAGTGTTTTATCCCTTTTCAAGTTTTCCCCATTCATTGCCGACCAATACCTCTTTATTTTTTAAGAAGCTTGAGGAGGATAACATATGCTTGATGTATAATTCCACCCTTCGGGTGAATCCATTGATATTTGATGCTTTAATGAGTCTAGAGAAGGTAAAACTCAATCTTTCCATGATGGACAAGTTTTTCGCTATTTAATTCTTTAACGAGTCTAACGACAGTGAAAAACACAATCCTTTTTCATGTTTAAGGAGTTTGAAAAAAAGGACTAAAAAGAAAACTCCATAAGATATTTTTTTGTATAATAGTCCCTTAGTCCCAAAAAAGCCTTAAATAATACACGAGAGAACCTCCTAGCCATGTTCGACTAGGGTTTTCCTTTTTTTGTAATCATCATCTATCTCCAGTCAAAAAAGGAGCTAAACTTATACTGAGTAGATTTAATTCCTTTTATGAGCTCGAAAGGACAGAGTGCTCGACAATATTTTCATATTTTGGGAATGCTGAAAGAGCGTGATGGCGAGTATGGGTGCAAAGAAATTAGGGGAGAGCCTTTCTCACTTTGTACAATTGTTTCTAACTGCGGAGGAGTTTGTTGCAATTTCTCGTTATTAATTTCATTCATAACAAAATCTATGAAATTTGATTAATGAAATACACATTGAGAACAATGGTTCATTTTTCAAAAACATTATAATTCACCTTTCTAAATTTCAAAATCTTTTGGAGTGTATTAAAAAATCTCTTTTCCAATGGTTTAATACTCTTGGGGGTATAATAATTGACCTTCCAAACAAAGTGCTTTAATTCTCCTGGAAATATATCAATGCAACTTAGCCAAGGTCAAAAGACCTTCGAGAATATTAAACAATTTTTAAACAGAGTTATAAACTCTTCAGAGAATGATATTTAAACCTTCCAAAATGAATATCCGGGACCTCAAAACATCTTAATTAAACTTTATTTCATAACTCGATCGGATCCATACCTTGTATTAAACCTCCTCCTACCGCATGGTGCGAATGTTGTCGGATCTTTGTGGGCCTCGATCGGAAGATGATCGCATTACTTCTCCCATTGATCTTTAACAACAAAAAGCCATGTGAAATAGAGCGGTATTAAGCCTATGACATGTCACAATATAAGAAGTATCACACCCCACAAGTTAAAACTACTATCGGATCAAAGGCTATGCGACGTCGGTGGTTTCGTATTCCAAAATCGCTCAACTAGAAATCTTCGGTTCGGACCCTATTTGAAATCAAACTTTCATTGATTTTCGGATTTGATGTTAATCTTGTTTGGAACCTCTATTTTCAAAGAATAATCAATAGAACATGGAGTTTCATGATTAATACGGATATTCAACAAGTTAAACCAAACCCCCATGAGTTCGATCAATTCAAAGGAAAGGCGAACTCTTAATCGAATTATGCGGGAGATAATAAACACTTAATTGCACTCAATTGATCACAAGCACATATAACTCGGGAATTTGAAAGGATAGAACCCATTCTCCACATAGAGGTTAATATAGATAACTTCTCTTCACGCAGAAAAAAGTGTACATTCAAGTTCTACACAGAATACATTAAACCCAATGATATTTCGAAGGATTTTACCCTCCTTGAAATTTGTCAAGAACATAGGTACACAATAACTCTGCAACTTTATTAATTCAGAGGCCAACCCTCTCAAGTCTAGTCTTCTACAAAAAATCTCCCCTTCCTCTGTTACAGGTGTTACACTTTATAGCCTTTTGACAATGTAACCGACCTCTTTCTGAGGGTCAAATTATTCAAACGTAAAAAAAATCCTAATTATGACATGTCTTTCTAGATTCCATCAACTAACCCTAAATAAACTGACATGAATCAAAATTGTTCAACTTCCTCTAAATACTAGTTCACGCCTATCTATTACAGAATAGATTTTAACAAATTGTTGAGGAATCCAATCCTCTCAGTAAAACTAATTTTCACCCATTAGTGAATGAAGTTTAGACCCATCCAATCACAACATGTGAACAATATTTCACATTGCTGACTAAACTCTAATGCCCCTGCATCAAACTCCTAATGACCAGATTATTCATGGGCCCCTGTCCATGAGCTCCTCCATAGAACTGCCCAGTTTCTACAACATAACTTCTATCATCCAAGTAGCATCCTTAATTCATATACTCCTCTTGGGCGCATCCCATAAAAAATATTGAATGGACTCTGTCCTGTACTTCTATTCAGTGAATCATTGTATGCATATTCTGCCTGTGGTAAAATATGATCCCACTACTTCAGATGTTCTCCTGCAAGACTTCTCAAAATATTACCCAAACTTCTCTTCACTACTTCATTCTATCCATCAGTCTGAGGGTGATAAGATGAGCTGAAACTTAGTTTAGTACCAAGATTTTTCCACAATGTCCTCCAAAAATGACCAACAAACCTGGTATCTCTATCAGAAATAATACTTTTAGGCAACCGATGTAATATAACAATCTCCTTGAAAAACAAATTGGCAACATGAGTAGCATCACTGGTTTTATAACATGGAATAAAATGTGACATTTTTGAAAATATGTCAATAACAACATAAATTGCATCATTCCCTCTCTGTGTCTTAGGAAATCCTAAAAGAAAATCCATACTTACCATATCCCAAGGTCTGTCTGGAATAGGCAATGGAATGTACAAACCTCCATTCTGGCTTCTCCCTTTTGCATACTGACAAATTTTACAATTTTTCACAAAATTTTCCACTCCAGATCTCATCTTTGGCCAATAATAAAAATGACTCAGCTACTCATAAGGTTTATCAGTACCAAAAAGTCCAGCAAGCCCACCACTATGCTTCTCTCTGATTAAATTCTCTCTCATGGAACAATTTGGTATGCACAATTGATTTCTTTTGAACAATAAACCCTCTTGCAAGAAATAATCTAAGCACTGATTTATGTCCATCGAAATAGGATTACAACATGCTTCAAATGCTTCTTTAAAATCGAAATCTATTTTATAGATTTCTTTAAGAAAATCAAAACCTACCACTTCAATTTGACTTTCTTGAACAACAATGTTCTTCCTACTCAAGGCATCAGCTACCTTATTTGCTTGGCCACTTATGTGCTTCAAAACAAAGTTAAAAATTTGAATATATTCAACACATTTAGCATGTTTTTATTCAATTTAGGCTACTACATAATATACTATAAATCATGATTATCTGAATATAGTACAAATTCTTTAGACATTAAATAGTGCCTCCACTTCTTCAATGCTTGTACTATTGCATAAAACTCTTTGTCATAAGAAGAGTACTTTCTCCTTGTGTCATTTAGTTTCTCACTGAAATATGCTACAGGACTATCTTCTTTACTTAAGACAGCTCCAGTAGCTTCTCCACTGGCATCACACTTCACTTGAAATGGTTTGTTAAAATCAGGAAAAACTAAGATAGGTTTCTCAGATATTTTCTGTTTCAAAAACTAAAAATTCCTTTCAGCTTCAGCAGTCCACTTGAATGGTTGTTTGTCCTTCTTTATGGTTTCAATGATAAGTGCATTAATCTTGCTGAAATTCCTTATGAATTTTCTATAAAAACTAGAAAGTACATGGAAAATTCTTACCTCAAAAACACATTTTGGTGAAGCCCACTCCACAATTGCCTTTACCTTTTCTGGGTCCATCTTTAACCCTTCAAAACAAACAACAAAACCCAGATACACCAATTATTCTTTCATGAATGAACACTTCTTTAGATTTATCAGCAACTTCTCTTGATGTAGTTTCTTTAGGACATAATTAAGATGCCTCAAGTGCTCTTCCTTTGTCTTGCTGTAAATTAATATAGCATCCAGATATACTATTGTAAATTTACCAATAAATTCCTTTAACACTTCATTCATAAGCCTCATAAAAGTACTAGGTGCATTTTAAAAACCAAAGGGCATTACCATCCACTCATACAATCCCTCATTTTTTTTAAAGGTTGTTTTCCATTCATCACCTTCTCTTATCCTAATCTAATGATACCCACTTTTGAAATCTAGTTTTCATAAATATCTTTCTCCACTCAAACAGTCCATTAAATCTTCAATTTTGGGTAAAGGAAATCTATACCTGATTGTTATCTTGTTGATTGTTCTTGAATCATTGCTCATTCTCCAACCTCCATCCTTTTTCGGACTCAACACTGTAGGTACTGCAGAAGGACTCAAACTTTCTCTGATCAAACCTTTGTCGACCAATTCCTGCACTTACTTTCTAATTTCTTCATTTTCTGTAGGAGTCATTCTGTAAGCTACTTTTGTTTGGTAGATTTGATCCTGGGATCAAATCTATCTGATGGTTGATTCTTCTTACAAGTGGTAACTCTTCAGGAAAATAATCTACAATAATATCACAATAATTGTCCAACATTTCTTGAATTTCAATTGGCAAATCAAAAATTTTAGTAGAAGTAAATAATACCTTAGGTTTGCAAACTAAAGAAAAATTTACCTCTTCATCTTCAATTTGCTGCAAGTATTCTTTCCCACTCAACAATAAAGTCTTTGAATTAGCCTTTTTCTTGATGCATCTCCTTCTTCCATAGGTAACAATGTTTGATACATACCATCCTTGAAAAAAATTTAGGTTTTCCTCTTACCATCATGCATTGTTGCTCTATCATACTGCCAAGGTCTACCCAGCAGCATGTGACACACATACATAGGCACCACATCACACATTATTTTATCTTTGTAGCTGCCCATCTACAATTCTATTTCACATTTCCCTTTCACAATCAGCTGATGACCCTTCTGAAGCCATGACACCTTGTAGGGTGTTGGATGTTCCCTCGTCTTCAAATTCAACTTCTCTATCACCTCTATAGAGACCAAGTTGTCTGTGCTGCCACTATCAATGACCAATTGACAGCATTTCCCTTGAACTTTGCATACACTTCTGAACAAATTTTTCCTTTGCACTGGCTCAACAACTTCTTTTGTTTGTTTCAAAAAAACCTTGTTGAAAACCAAATATTCTCCCATCTCTGGCATAATTTCTCTCTCTGCTTCAAGCAACTTTGCTGCTTCTTCAGTCTAAGCAAAAATTTCATTTCTCTGACTTGTACCCACATTCTCTTTCTCTGGGGACTCATAGGCTCTATGTCCCAATTTTTTGCATCTGTAACATCTCACTTCTTTTCCTCTACCTCTACCTCCTCTTCCTTTGTATGAATTTCTTCTGCCACTTGCATCACCTTATGTGTGTGCATGCTAAGGTGAGCCGCTACTAGCTCCATCTCTTGGTGCTATAGATCTTCCTCTACCACCTTGACTTCCCTTTCCTCGGGAAGTACCTCTTCCTTTGGCAGACATTTTTCTCAATAGCTTCTCTTCAGCTTTCAAGCCCATTTGATAAGCCTCTTCTCCTGTCTTAGGAGACAATATACTTATCTCATCCTGAATCTCCAATCTAAGACCATTCACATACCTAGCAATATTCTCTGTTGTGTCCTGGATCTGTCCAGCTCTTATGCTCACTTTATAAAATTCTTCTGTGTACTCTTTCACTGTCATTAATCTCTGTCTAAGATTCTCAATTTGTCTAAATAATGAAAGCTGGTAATCATTAGGCAAAAAATTACCTCTCATCTTTGCTATCATTCTACTCCAATTCTTGATTGGTTGTTTACCATCTCTCCTTCTCTCTGCTTGCACTCCATCCCACCAAAGTGTTACATGTCCCTTCAACCTTGTCACTGCAAATTTAACTCTCTTGTCTTCACCCATATCTTCATAATCAAAGCATTTATTCATCTCATTGATCAAGTCTATCAATTATTCTGGATTCAATCCTCCTGCAAAAACTGATACTTCAAATCTAGGCTTGGATGTAGATCCTAAAACTGATTTTAAGAATCGCATCTTAGGAGTAAGCTCAACATTTCCTCCTTCTTCTTCAGCTTCTGGTTCACTGACACCTTCAGGATCTCTTGGTTTTCCTACTTCAATTTCTTCCAATTTGGATTGGATCTGCTACATAGTCCCCAGTACTTACGCATTTGCAACTGGCCTACCTCTTCTTCTACCAGAAGCAACTCTACCAATTCGGACAGCCATGCTGGATTTCTTCTTCTGACACTTAGAAGTCTGTTCAATCTCTGATAAATGCTTTGAAGTCTTCTCTGATACCAAAAATGATGGCAATGTGGGTGCAGGCATTAAGGATATCCTTTCTCACTTTGTATAATTGTTTCTAACTCCGGAGGAGTTTGTTGCAATTTCTCGTTATTAATTTCATTCATCAAATTTATGAAATTTGATTAATGAAATACACATTTAGAACGATGGTTCCTTTTCAAAAACATTATAATTCACCTTTGTAATATCCAAACTCCTTCGGAGTGTATTACAACTCACTTTTCCAATGGTTTAATACTCTTAAGGGGTATAATAATTGACCTTCCAAACAGTTCTTTAATTCTCCTAGAAATATATCAATGCAACTTAGCCAAGGTTCAAAAGACCTTAGGGAATATTAAACGACTTTTAAACAGAGTTATAAACTCTTCAGGAATGATATTTAAACCTTTGGAAATGAATATTCAGACCTCAAAACATCTTAATTATACTTTATTTCATAACTCATTGGATCCAAACCTTGTATTAAATCTCCTCCTATCGCATGGTGTGAATGCCGTCGGATCTCTGCGAGCCTCGATCAGACGATGATCGCATTACTTCTCCCATGGATATTTAAGAACCAAAAGTTATGTGAAATAAGCAGTATTAAGCCTATGACATGTCACAATATAATAGGATCGTGCCCCACAAGTTAAAACCGCTACTGGCTCAAAGGCTATGCGAGACCGGTGGTTTCGTATTCCAAAACCGCTCAACCACAACTCTTCGGTTCTGACCCTGTTTGAAATTGGACTTTCACTGATTTTCGGATTTGATACTAATATCTTTTGGAAACTCTATTTTCAAATAATAATCAATAGACATAGGTCTATGATTAATGCTGATATTCAACAAGTTCAAAAGAACCCTGTGAGTTCGACCAATTCAAAGGAAAGTCAAACTCTTAAACGAATTATGCAGAGATAATAGACACTTAATTGCACTCAATTAATCACAAGCACATATAACTCAGGAATTCGAAAGGATAGAACCCATTCTCCACATAGAGGTTAATAGAGATAACTTCTCTTCACACAGAAACAAGTGTACATTTAAGTTCTACACAAAATACATTAAACCCAATGATATTTCGAAAGATTTTACCCTCCGTGAAATTTTTCAAGAATAGAGGTAAACAATAAATCTGCAAATCTATTAATTCAGAGACCAACCCTCTCAAGTCTAGTCTTCTACAAAAAATTCCCCCTTCCTCTGTTATAGGGATTACACTTTATAGTCTTTTGACAATGTAACCGACCTCTTTCTGAGGGTCAAATTATTCAAATGTAAACAAACTCCTAATTATGACATGTCTTTCTAGATTTCATCAACTAAACCTAAATAAACTGACATGAATCAAAATTGTTCAAATTCCTCTGAATACTAGTTCATGCCTATCTATTACAGAATAGATTTTAACAAATTGTTGAGGAATTCAATCCTCTCAGTAAAACTGATTTTCACCCATTAGTGAATGAAGTTTAGACCCATCCAATCACAAAATGTGAACAATATTTCACATTGCTGACTAAACTCTAATGCCCCTACATGAGAGCAGAAAGAGAAATCTAGGGGGGTTCATTTTTTTGTGTTTAAAAAATCTTTAAAAAGAGATAAAATTGTGCTTTCGGTTCCTTTTTCATGTTTAACAAAGCTAGAAAAAGAGATAAAAGTGTGCTTTGTGGTCAAAATTGAATTTCACGATCATGCACAACAAACTCACTATAATCAGCTACAAACATACTCAAAGGAGCATCAAATGGATTAATAATACCTGTTTAAATTGTAAAAATGGGTAAAACCCATAGCCATTTAATTAAATATGCATAAATTAATAAAAAATACTATTAAATTAAGAAATTACCAAGTCATTTTTACCATTTCACATTTACCATTCGAATTTTAGTGCTTTGAGCCTCTTTTACCCAAAGAATTCAGTGGATGATTGTGATAGATTCTATGGATCATTTCTCATGTTGTCTAGACCATGTAGAAGATCACACCCTCATATTTCTATTGGTTGCATTCTTGTTTAGTTTCATGCACATTTTTTAGGGTTTTGTGGCTCCTAGGGTAAATATACAACACCCTAGGACCAACACACCCTTGGATGTCAAAAAGTGTGTTGTAGAGAGGATGGAAAGAAGGCCAATTCCTCTGCAGTTCTCTGTCTTCCACTTAGGAGTGCGTTGGCCACATTTCGGAAACTTATATCTTGTTTTCTGCCCAAACTTTCTCCAGTTTTTTTCATGGAATGGATCCTAACTAAGCCTATGGTGTGATTTTAGACTTTGATTGGATTAGAATGTCAATTACATGGTGAGAAGGAGAACATGAAGAATAGGATATGGTTTCCCTAAATGATCCTGGCACTTTGAGAGCCCTCAGAGGCTATGGGTCGCTCAAGTACTTCAAATTATCAGGGATGAGGAAACACATGGAACTATTGGAGTTCTTGATCCACTCATGGGACCTGGTACTATAGGAATTTCACATTGGGGACAAATCTCTCCCAATATTGGTTGATGAAATTTACTTTCTGACAGGTTTGTCGAGATGTGGTGCCCCCATTTCCCTTGTGGGATCCATCTATGGAGTTGAAACAGTGAAGGACTACATCTGACAGTTTTGTTTACTAGGAACTAAGCCTAGAAAAGATGGAAAGATAAATATCAAATATGTACATAATATGCATTTGCGAACATTCCTATGCACTATCGCAAAGCTAGCTGGAAGCATGACACTACATGTCACAAACACATCATACATGAAGTATGCGCTTGAGTGTCTCGAGCGAACTGTGTTCAACTAGGCTAAAGGAGTACTCTCTCATATGAAAGAACAGCCAGCTAAGGTAAAAAGTGGAAAGACAAAAAATTTAAGCTATGGGTCGATCTTGATCACTTTTGTTTTGGAGTGAGTTCCATTGATGTAGCCACATCATGTGACACTGGGATTAGCTAGTCCTAGAGATCCACGGTGGGTCGAGCTTATGGCTAGACATGTTGGACAATCATCGATCTCATTTTCCACTGCATTCTTCAGTTGGCTCCAAAGACACAATAACTTCATAGAGGGGCATCCATATGTAGGGATGGATTTCCACGGAGATCCAGATTTGATTTTACCAAGGGACGCTCAATGGGGTGCTATAGGTAAAATGTTGACCATGTTTTTTATCTTTTGGGGGTTTTTACATATTTTTATGTTTTTTTATGTTTCTAAGACTAAACTAAAGATTTTTTTTATGTATGAATATGTAGGTACTATTCGACGAGTAGTTCGTGCACAACAAGCAGGAGAACCAGCAGAGAGGACTGTCGGGAGAGCAGTCCTTCAGGATTTGGATTTAGCTAAGACTCTTGTTGAGTTGCAGCAACATGTGGAGGGAATGACGCTTGGGATACCAGATACACAGATGGAGGAGTTACCTATGAGGCTGCAACACCATACCATTGGTGTGCCTAGCTATTGGATGACTTTATTGCACATAATAGTCCAAGAAATGACCTGCTATCATGAGTATAACTAGGTTTACTTAGATTATTATATGTCTATATACATTTTGTGGTCAGATGACCAAGGTGTCTTGGACAAAATTTTTGTAAAAAACTCGATATAAATCTATTTAAATTTCAGTGTTTTTCTATGATTTTGTGCAATCCTATTCAATTGTATGATGTGAATTAAAAATATATCTTTACATATGTTGAAAATGCCTATTTAACACATAATTCTTCAATGAATCAACCAAAGTGTTAAATTTTATAGAGATATGTTGATATCAAATGTAATCAAAATGTCTTTCAAAAATACGAACTCTAAGGAACATGCGATGAATTGTTGGATTTCGAACAGTATAGAGACAAGTAATTTGTAGTACAAAAAGTTGTGAGTCTAGCCTAATGATGATGCAGCAAATGCCAACTGAAATGACATCAACGAGTAGTTTAATAAACCCGCTATACTCAACGATATTTTTGGTCGATCAACCAATACAAATCCATTGGCAACTCACTAAACCGCCACTTGGAGCAAATATGGTACATGCTATAGAGAATAATTTCTGAGTACTATGACTAGCACCATCAACATATCCAACAAATGGTTCTAAAGAGTTTGACATTTCCAAAAAATGAAAAACAGATTACTAACCACATGAAAAAGTCTAAAAGAAACACTGCTACACACACGCAATCAAAGAATATAATACAATGTTTACTACACAAAATTAGGTATATTAACATTTAAGATACAACCCATTTCGAGGTTGCGACAATGGAATCCCATCATAATATACCAACTCGTAGGCACCCTTAGCCAAAATTCTCTTGACAATGTAGGGGTTGTGCCATAATGGTTCAAATTTCCTTATTCCTATCTTATCAGCTTCCTGACCATAAAGCAAGATGAGGTCTCCTTCCGAGAAGGTGGGAGGCTTGACATTTCAATCATATTGTGCCTTGATTCGTCTATTATGTGCTTTGTTGTCCAATGCAGATTCATGATACGTTTCATCTGGATGGATGAGATCTAAAAGATGTGCCTCTTCTTCAGAAGTGTCAGATATCAAGTCAATCGCGAGTTTCAACGATGATATTTCACATTGTATTGGTAAGATAGCTTCCAGACCATAAACCAGCTGAATAGGAGTAAATCCAATCACGTTTCTCACTATGGTTCGATATGCCCAAAAAGTCGAGTATAGGATCAAATGCGAGTTTTTTTATGACCCCAATCATGCATTGAAGCATACGCTTAAGAATCTTGTTGATAGCTTCAACTTGACCATTAGATTGCAGATAATAAGGGGTAGAACTATCATGTGATAATTCTAACTTGGAAGTAAACTCATCCATCATGTGACTGTAAAAATATTTTCCATGATCTATGAATATGGCTTGTGGTACACCAAACCATGTAACTACATGGTTAGAAAAGAACAATGCAGTTTTTTGTCCCGCGTTGTTGAATGTAGGCATCACCTCAGCCCACTTGGTAAAATAATCAACGGCGACAATCATATACCCATGCCCCCCGGTCGAGTGAGGGTTACATGTCGTGAATTCGATGCCCCAGTTTGAAAATGGTATAGCATCGATGATAGAATGCATTGGTGCTATCAAAAAGCATGTTTTATGATCAAATCTCTCACAAGCATGACAACTTCTAATTGCAATAATGTACTCCCGAAATATGGTAGGCCAAAAGTAACTAGGGTAGAGAATCGTCTACGCGGTAGCATAACTAGAAAAATTTCCACCACATGCACCATAATATCGATCATTTAGAACGTTTTTTGCCTCCCCATGCATGAGGCACCTACGTAAAATTGTATCGACACCACGTTGATAAAGTGTATCACCGACGATCAAATAATCTTTGGCATGGTATCGAATACGTCATTGTTGCGAGAGAGAGGTATTGGGCTGAAAATTTTTGGTCTAGATATAGATGATGAAATATCCATACCACTAGTCAGATGACTTGTTCATAAATAAAGACTCATCCAAAATTGATAGTTCCCTATTAGGGTAGGTGCTACTCGAAGCAAGGTCACAAATAAGCTCAAAAAACACCAAAGACTTCTTTGAATTGGATTTGATGAATTCCAAATCAAATCCCTACAAAATGATCCATTTTTAATATCCCCCCCCCAAAAAAAAAAATTACGTGACAGAATGTATTTCATAGGGTTGCAATTAGAAATGACAATGTTCTTTCAGAGTAGGATATAATGGTGAAATATTTGTATAGCTTGAAAGGTTTCCAAATTGATATTCTCAACATATCTTTACTTAACTTACGTATCACTGAGATTACGACTCAAATAATATATCATTTGTTCAATCCCATCTTCTTCTTGGACTAAAACCATAGCGATGGTTGTATCTACAACGTCAAAATACATGAAATAATCACTTTGATAATTTGGGGGATAGATTAATGATGCTCGGATCAGGGTATCTTTAAGAACAACAAAGGAATCTTGTGCAACCTCATCCCAATGGAAGGGAATCCCCTTTTTCAAGAGTCAAGTAAATCCTTTAGCCATTTCGATGTAGTTAGGAATGAACCTCCTTAGGAAGTTAGCCTTCCCTTGGAGTGTCTATAACTGAAGTTGATTGGAAGGATCAGGCAAATAAAGAATGGCTTGGACCTTCAATGGATCAAGCCGAATTTCATCTTTCGACATGATGTATCCAACCAAATGACCAGAACCAACACCAAACACACATTTTTGCGAATTGAGGAGTATTTTATGGTGATGGTATCGTAAAAATGTGACTCTCAGATATAGCGGGTTTTCAACCTGTTTCCGTGAATGTGCAGGTAAGTCATCCAGATATGATTGAACTGTGTGTTTGATGTCATGAAAATAAAAATTATTTTCCCTTTGTAATGTTGCCCTAGCGTTCTTTAAACCAAAAGGGAGCTTTCAATAAGAGAATGTGCCCCGATGATAGATAAGATTGTTTTTATATTGGTCCTCTGCGTGAATATTAATATGATTATAACTGGAGAACCCATCCATGAAAAACGATATTTCACATCGGGCACATTCATAAATAATTTTGTCGACACACACTCTAATTGTCAAACAAGCATGATTAACATCCCGATAGTCGACACACACTCTAATTGTCCCCTGTTTCTTCATAATAGGAACAATGTTAGGAAACCAGTCGGTAAGCAGAACAGGCTAAATGAGTCCAACATGCAAAAAAAAAATCAACCTATTCTTTAACAAAAACAACTTTATTAGGGTGAACAAGATGAAAGAATTTTCCCACCGGCTTAAAATCAGGATACATTTTTATATCATGTTCAAGAATGCTGGAGTCAATAATTGGAATTCTATCATATGACCAAGCAAATACATCTTGTAATTCATGAAAAAGAGCATGGTAAATGTCAATTTCAGATGGAGAACAAGACACATTGACATTAATGTTTTCTACAATACCTGGTTTGGTCAAAATATCGATAGAAATTGTTTCTTTGATATTTGATGGGTATCACTCAGAATGAATGACATGGATAGGAATAGAATTCATCAAGAAATCAAAGACGGTAGGGTGATATAGTTAAAATGGATTATCTTCACTGTAATATGGAAGATGGGATCATTGAATTGATGATTCCCGTGGTTCTTCCGGCATCATGGATTCTATAATTCTCTCATCATTTGAGAATACGCATGAGAAAGTATCAGAAGAAGTAGAAGATTCCAAAGAATGATCAACCCAAATGATTGGCGAAAAAGGATTTGCATTGGCCGCATAAGCCAAGAAAATTGATCGATATGTTAGCTCAATTAGACTTAGCAACATGATGTCACCCAACCTATCTACTTCAGAATCATTGGGAATCTTCCTTAAGTCAGATGAAGTGGAAGATATCATGTTGTGTGTCTCTATATGTCCGATTTCCGCCAATGTCGTAGGCGACGGTAACAAAAAGGTTCCCATTAGGGAAGGATCCTTAAAGAGTCCTACAACAATGTTCTGAAGAGAAGGTGGGGGTCTGTGAACAAACGGAACTCTTCGAGATGCCTTGTAGCCAGAGGCGAAGAAAGAGATTTGATCAATGGCTGTGATACTTCCTTAATGGGGGAAGATGATCGCATGAAAGTAAGTAGATACTATCGTATCCATAGCGTAAACCCACGTTATTCCAAGTTATATATTGTAGTCAAGGGATCTTTCAATCACCTCAACTTCAATAGTAACTAATTTTCCCCCTAGTTCTACTTGCAAGTTACTAAGAATTCCACAAGGCTTATATGTACGACTGTAAAAAAAATTAACCTCGTAGGTGATTGTGACAAAGTCGACGAGCCAAGTGACTTCCAACAACTCATTGACATGATACAATTAGACGCACCTTCGTTAATGATAGTGCGATGAATGAGGTGATTCAGGACATGTACTTGAATCAAGAATGATAATTGTTCTGGTAATTGTGGCACATAACCCATGTGATTAAGTACTACAAGATTTGAATCTGTCAGATTGATTCCACCAATTGCATACAACAAAGGATGCTTCTTGGAGGGACAATTCTAAAGAACCTCAAGCATTGACATAGCAAAAGATGACTCAGCCAGGTCTTCCACTACATTATAATTTTTAGCTGCACGAGCTCGAGGGTTTAATGTCGATTTGTGAACTACTCCCTTTGGCAGCTTTATTGTTAACTCTAGAAGGATAGACGGTAGATCCAAGTCAGATGAGGTTGAAGTCGAAGTGATAGGTTGATTTGTAGCTTAGCCATTTCATGACGACAATAGATTACTATAATATTTAATTTGATTTGACACCAAAACATTAGTTTTGGGCTTACTAGTGGATAGCATAAGCACTTACAAACTAGAAGCACGATCTGTATCATCCATATGTGTTTCTGGGTTTAGAAAAGGATTTGTCAACACTGTGGATGTGACAGAAGTATTAAGAAGCTTTGGGACTTCTGAGCAATGAGGAAAATCTCGTGTAAACTTCTCCTCATTACATATCAAGCAAGGGTAATGAGATTTCCGAAAAGAACCAGATGAATCAGATGATTTTTCCTGTAGGGGTGAATTTGATTTCTTATTATCTAAATTGTTCTTCCTATTTCGAGGTTTCTTGTCACTTTTTCCTTTGTCAGATGGCATGGCATGGATTTCAGAAGAAGACGTAGGATCATATGCAATAGGGTATTTGTTTGAGACAACAAGTGTAGGACTAGATAGTTGACTTTCTACCGAAGCACTAGCAGAACCAATCACACCATCGACAACATGACTGTCCTGACAAGATGGAGCAGGAGGAACAGTAAAATTTTATCATGCTACATTTGGAATCTTTTCATAGAGAGTATGAGACTGAGTGTAAATCAAATCTAGATAATGGGAATGATAAATTACTTGCTCTTCAATTACAACACCGCCTTTGGCCACATCCTCAGTGATAGATGGAACAAAGGACCTAATAAAACACTCAGCTAAAATTTGATCCGGAACAAATGTATTAACCATTCGATGATGATGGTGCCACTCATGTATATGATCTGATATATGAGTAGTAGTGGTATATTTAAAGCTGGTGAAAAGTTCCGTTCCAATTTCATATCTGATGGATAACTTGAAGTGGGTTAAAAAAGTAGTGGCTAAAACTGTAAGTTATCAAAAGAATCTCATGGTAATTTAATGTACCACATTGTAGCCAGACCAGTAATTTTTTGCTAGAAAAGATGAAATCTAACATAATCATCATTTAAGGAATTAGATGAACACCAGAAATGATAATTCATGACATGTGTATTATGGCTCTTCTCCAGAATTTCCATTAAATTTTGGAATGTCTGAGGGTAATTTATGAGGAATCACCGACCGCCAAGGTAAATAATGAATGGGATCATTGGTGAGCTGATTTAAATTAGATAACTCTAAAGTTGTGACAAATGGAATCACATAACTAGGATAAGATGGAATCGCCTAGGAAATAGGCCTTTGCATATCAACAAATGGATTTTGTTGTTGGTAATCCAGATAGGGGTAGGCTTGTTGACTAGGTCCTAGATAAGCTTGATAATATGGGTGTTAGGTCCCTATATTACTAGTATAGTCCCTTATTGTTGTTAGAGTAACCCCATTATTGTTATTATTGTACCCTTGTAACCCCCATATTGTTATTAATGTGCCCTTCAATTATTATTGTTAGGTCAACTAGGATTACATTGTGGCCCCACTAGGATTACATTGTGGCCCAATGGACTGCTATATATAGAAAGGAGGTTTTGTCATTTGTATCATCCAAGAATTAGTCATTCATGTAATGTATTGGAGCTTTCCCCCTCGAAGTGGCTTATTTATAAGGCGTTGATATCTCTTTTCTTCTATTTTTGGAGCTGGTTTCTCAACATTTGGTATGAGAGCTTTGGATTCTAAGGTTTCGCTACTCCAAACAGTTCATCGTTGAATTTTCACTATAACATTTTTTCTACAATGGTTCAAAAGCTGCAATTTTTAGAGTGCGAAGTGGAAATCCTGAGGAACATTTTCGCAAAATTTCAGATCTTGGTTCGCAATATTTTCGGAGATATGCTCTGTCCAAGTTAGGTCTTTTGCAGGTTGCCGAATTTCATCTCAAAGAGGTTATCGTGGGAAAATATTCGTAACTCTCTCTCTGAGCATCAGATTGGAATTATGTAAAAAGTGGCCATAATTACACGGACTGTAGCTTCCTGTCTATCAATTTTAGAGCTAAAGGAGGAAACATTGACATGTGGCAAGTCGTACAAGTTTTCTCTACTGAACCAATCCATAATTAGGTCATCGTAGGATATTGGGCACAACTTTGTCTTAAAGAATCCAAATCAGGTCAGACCTGTGGAATTTGAAGAGAACTCAGAGGGCTACCTCAGTGCCAAATTTTATATATTGAAGATCCAAAATCACAGAGATAATTCAATTTCAATATCGATCTCCTCAAAAGAAAGAAAAAGATGTATAATTTTTTCTGAATTGCGTAAGTCTTGTGTAAAAAAAACTTAGTTTGAAGTGATTCCAAGGGCCTATTGAGCATATATTTCAGTATTGGGTTCCGAAATTCCTCCTAAAAATAGTTCAAAACCCATTAGGCTCTCAGAGTACTCTACTATGACTCATGAAGATGAATAATTGCAACATGATCTATCAAAATTACAAGAGCAAGTGCACCAAATTTCGCTCTCGCAAAGAGAAAAAAAAATGAAATGGAAGTTTTGAAGAAATGTGTGGAAGTGAAGATGGATGGTTTGAAGAATAATATGGATGGTTTGAAGAAAGGCATGGAAGCTAAGATGGATGGCATTGAAGCTGGCATGGAAGCTAAGATGGATGACATGGAAGAAAAAATGAAAGACAACATGGAAAACATGAAGAATGATCTAAAAGTAGACATGGAAGGTTTGACAAAGTTGATAAAAGAAATGTTTCCTAATGGTGAAAATACAGTAGAGGAAAGTCATGATGAGAACAAAATAAATGATAATCGTGATTTCATAAACTCTAATGTTGGATGGAAGAACCACCATATTCAAAAGATGGATATGAGGAAGTTTTGATGGCAAGGATCCTGTAACATGGATACTACAGATGGAGAAATATTTTGATCTCAATAATGTGAAAAACACACAAAAGGTACGCATTGCAACTTTACATTTATAACAAAATACATTTGTATGGTATCGATGGCTTTGCTCTCGTAAAAGAATTGTCACTTGGTCAATTTTTACAGAGGAAATGATAGCACATTATGAGTATACAAAGAGAAACACCTTCTTTAGCCAATTGATAAATCTCAAACAAAAGGTTTCAATGTCGGAGCACATTGAGGACTTCCAAAAATTTAATATAAGGGTAACTGATATTCCAGAGGAACACATGATTGATGTCTTCTTAAGGACTCTAAAGGATAGCATCCAACATGAAGTCCACGTTTGGGAACCTGATTCATTGGAGAAGGCATTCAGGTTGGAAAGAAAAATTGAATGTAAAATTATGGCAACAAGGAAGCCTACCACTCACATCTATAAAGATGGAAGTGTTGCTACTCCTAGACTTCCACAACCTACAAGGTTGACACCACAACAATTGGAAGAAAAAATAGAAAAAGGGATTTTCTACAGTTGTGATAGCAAATACACTAAAATTCATAAGTGCGCTGAGAAGAAATTATTTTACATAGATTGTGAAGAGCAGGAAGAAAATGAAGAAGAAACTTCAAAAGTAGAGGATATACACCAGGAAGAAACCCTATAAGAAGAACAAATGAGTTCGACCATATCATGTGATTTATTGGGAGGAATTACCTCTCCTCAAACTCTCAATATAGAAGGACATATCAAGAAGAAAAAGGTAATAGTGTTGATTGATTTCGGTAGTACCCATAATTTTATTCATTGTAAGGTAGCCAAGGAATTAAATTGTTTCCTATACCCAGCATCAGAATGTCGAGTGATGGTTGCGAATGGAGGAACTATAAATTTCTCTGGAAAATGCCATAATATCAAGATAGCCATGGGGGAATATGTATTGAATAGTCCAATGCTTTCCATCCCAATGGGAGGTGTTGATGCTGTACTAGGCGTACAATTGTTACAATCTTTGGGGATGGTAGCTTTTAATTTTCAAGAAATTTTCTTGAATTTTTTTTTGAAAGGAAAGGAAATCGAATTACACGGTATCACAGGGTAGACATGAAAGATAATAAGCTCTAATGTCATGAAAAAGCTTATGAAGAAAGAACAATGGGGTGTAATTGGACAATTATGCTCACTGGAAGTTCCAACATCAAAGTCATCTATTTCTCCAGATCTCCAAAAAGTCTTGGACAATCATTCCAAGGTGCTTGATACTCCCAAAGGACTCCCACCTATTTGTGATCATGATCATGTTATTCATTTGATTCCAGAAAGTGTTCCTCCAAACATCAGGACTTACAGATATCCTTATGTCCAAAAGAGCGAAATTGAACATATGATTGCAGAAATGTTAGAGGCTGGTATAATTCAGCCTAGTCAAAGTTCTTTCTCTGCTCCAATAGTATTGGTGCACAACAAATATGGATCATGGCGCATGTGTCCGGATTATAGGGAGCTCAATAAGCTCACTATTAAAGATAAATTTCCCATTCCTATGATTGATGAATTATTGGATGAATTACATGGAGCAATTTATTTTGCCAAGTTGGATCTTCATTCAGGATATCATCAAATTAGAATGAATACTGAAGATATTCCGAAAATAGAATTTCGAACGCATGAGGGTCATCAAGAATTTTCTGTCATGCCTTTTGGCCTTACCAATGTGTTGGGTGTGGAGCCTGATTATCTTGTTTATTTTGTATCACAACGTTGGACCCTTGTACCTTAATGGGGTGGAATCACTTCCCATAATTAAACGTTGCTTGGGGGGTCCAGGTTGGGGCAGCTGCGACTTTATGGAGCCCCCCCCTAGCGGAGGGTTTTGGGGGCAGCACCCTCGAAGCTAAAAACAGATGTAAAATTGCCTTGTAAAAGTATTGTAATTTCTAGTCAATCTGGGCCATTCATTAGGCGGATGATCTGATGGTAGAAGTTATGTTTAGTTTAGGGTTTTTTTCCCTAAAAGGTAACCCTTTGCTTGCATGAGGGTATTGTATTGTGGCTATGGATTGTATGTGTATTATTAGAGCAAGAAATAGATAGGGAGACTATGAGAGAGAACAGAGGATATTATAGTCGATCTGCTATACGTTGTTTTTTTTCATTTTTGATGGATAATAGAAAGGAAGGATTGGTTGTTCAGGGTGGAGGTAGCCCAAACTAGGTGAACCACGTATATCTCTTTCTCTCTTGTTTTATGGGTTTTCTGTGCTTGTGTTTTCCACATATTTTATGTGTTTCATTTCTCTGTAATATATAATTTCCAAACAACTGGTATCAGAGCCGAAGGTATATTTGGCTGATAAACTCGCAGGAAAGAAGGGTTCCTGGTTCAAGTGGGAGCAATGGCAGAAGATGGTAATTTTAGGGTCGAGAAATTTAATAGCCAAAACTTCTCATTGTGGAAGATACGGATGGAAGATTATCTGTATCAGAAAGATCTGTACCTACCATTGAGCAGAAAAACAAATAAGTCAACGGCTATGACAGACGCAGAATGGGAGATTCTCGATAGAAAGGCACTCGGAACAGTATGGTTGTGCCTTGCGGCATTGGTAGCCTTCAATATTTTGAAGGAAACAACAACAAAGGGTTTGATTAAGGCATTGATGAAATTATATGAAAAACCCTTGGCCTCAAACAAGGTATTTCTTATCAAACATTTATTTAATATGAAGATGTAGGAAGGTGGATCTGTTGCAGACCATTTAAATGATTTTAATATAGTTATCAGTCAGTTAAGTTCTGTAGGGGTAAACTTTGATGATGAATGTAGGGCTATTTTATTCTTGTGCTCATTGCCAGAAATATGGGATGGTTTAGTTATGGCCATTAGTAACTCTGTCTCTGGATCTAGTAATTTAAATTTTGATGATGTTGTCGGTGTTATCCTTAGTGAGGAAATGTGACGGAAAAGCTCTGGTGAGACATTAGGTAATGCTTTGAGTGCAGATTCTAGGGGAAGAAGAATGGAAAGAGGAAAGAGATCGGGATATCGCATTAAATCAAGGAAAGGCATATCCAAGTCCAGATTGGGGATAGTGTGCTGGAAATGTGGAAAGAAAGGACACCTAAAGAAAGACTGTAGATATCGGAAGGGAAAAGAAGGAGATGCGCAGCAAGAAAAAAATCATGAAGCAAATGTGACAGGTCATGTGTTACAAGATGCTTTGATTCTTTCTTTTGAAAATTTTACTGATTCATGGGTGGTAGATTTAGGGGCCTCATTCCATGCCACACCTGGTAAGAAATATTTTCATGACTATGTTCAAGGAGATTTTGGACAAATCTGTTTAGGTGATGATAAACCCTGTAAAATTTTTGGAATGGGTAAGGTTCTTGTAAAATAGAAGAATGGAAACCAATGTATATTAAAGGAGGTAAGGCATGTCCCAGATCTGAAGAAAAATATGATTTCAATAGGGCAGTTAGGTGGTGAAGGTTGTGTGACAACTTTCATAGATAAAACTTGGAAGGTCACCAAAGGAGCCTTGGTAATAGCAAAAGGCAAAAAGGTTGGTATATTTTATTTATGCAATTGTATTTCTAACTCTGTTAATGCTTTAACCTCCAAAGGAGAAGATGCGGCATTATGGAATCATAGGCTTGGACACGAGTGGGAAGGGGATAAAGATTCTTCACTCAAGAAATTTGTTGTCAGGTTTGAAGAATGTTGATTTTGATTTATGTGAGAATTGCATTTATGGAAAATAGAAGAGATTTAGATTTCTCAGAGTTGGGAAAGAAAAGAAGAGCTAAAAATTAGAGCTTGTGCATACAGATGTATGGGGACCTGCTCAAGTATCATCTCTCGATGGCTCTCGTTATTATGTTACTTTTATTGATGATGCAACTAGAAAAACATGGATTTATTGTATTCAGAATAAATCTGATGTATTTGATACTTTCAAGAAATGGAAAGCATTGGTTGAGATTGAGACAGGAAAGAAGCTGAAGTGTCTCAGATCAGACAATGGAGGTGAATATTGCAGCAAATAGTTTTATAGGTATTGTTCAGAGCATGGAATTCGTAGAGAGAAGATAGTTCCAAGAACACCATAAGAAAATGGTGTGTCAGAAAGGATGAACAAAACAATCATGGAGCGTGCAAGGTGCATGAGATTACAAGCAGGATTTCATTTACAATTTTGGGCAAATGTTGTAGATATTACTGTTTATCTAATAAAGAAAGGGCCTTCAAGTTCCTCAGATGGTGGTATTCCAGAGGAAGCATGGACAGGTAAAAAGGCGAACTACTCTTTTTAAAATTATTTTGCTTATGAGGCCTTTGTCCATATTAATAAAGAAAATAGAACAAAGCTTGAGGCAAAATCAAAGAAATGTACCTTTATTGGATATGGTGTTAATGATTTTGGTTATCTCTTATATGACTACGAAAATAAAAAAATCATTAGAAGAAGAGATGTAATATTCAATGAAAATGTCTTGTATAAGGATCAGTTGTGGGAAAATAAACATGAAAAAGAAAACAAGGAATACATAGTTCTTGATAAGATCACTGAAAAAGTAAAGGTTCCTGAAAATAATAATAATCAACAACCACAACAACAACAACAGGCACCTCAAACACCTGAAAGTGGTGTTAGAATATCTACCAGGATAAGTAGACCCCCTGAACGATACTCTCCTTCATTATATTATTTATTGCTGACTAATTCTGGTGAACCTGAATGTTATGAAGAAGCAAAGTAGGTTGAAAGTAGGAAGAAGTGGGAGCTATCCATGGAAAAAGAGATGGACTCCTTAATGCATAAATAGAATTGGGACTTAGTCAGGTTGCCTTTAGGTAAAACTGCATCGCAAAATAAATGGGTATACATGCTGAAGGAAGAAGATGGAGGAAAACAAAGGTATAAATCTAGACTTGTGGTGAAGGGATTTTCACAAAAGAAAGGTATTGATTTTGATGAAATATTTTCTCCTGTTGTTAAGATGACTTCAATTAGAACTATTTTAAGTCTTGCAGAAGTGGAAGATTTACATCTTGAATAGTTAGATGTAAAGACAACATTTCTCCATGAATATTTGGAGGAAGAGATCTAAATGGAGAAACCAAAAGGATATGAGGTCAAAGGGAAGGAAAATTAGTGTGCAGGTTAAAGAAGAGCTTGTATGGATTAAAACAGGCTCCAAGGTAGTGGTATCTAAAATTTGACAGGTTTATGTCTGAACAAGGTTATACTAGATGTCACTTTGATCATTGTGTTTATCTAAAAAAGAAAAATTATGGTAGCTATATTATATTGTTATTGTATGTAGATGACATGCTTGTTGTAGGTTCTAACATGCAGGAAATAAATGTGCTCAAAAGAAAATTGGCAAATTCATTTGCAATAAAGGATTTGGGAGCTGCAAAACAAATCCTTGGTATGAGAATAACAAGAGACGGCAAAAATCACAAATTAACACTGTCTCAGAATGAGTGTATACAAAAGGTGCTGAAAATATTTAATATGCAGAATGCAAAACCAGTTAATACACCTTTTTCTAGCCATTTCAAACATAGTAAGGAGATGTGCCCCAAGACCCAAGCATAAATTTACTATATGTCTAAAGTTCCATATGCATTAGCAGTTGGAAGCTTAATGTATGCAATGGTCTACACAAGGCCTGGTATTGCACATACAGTGGGAGTTGTAAGCAGGTACATGAACAATCTAGGAAAAGAACATTGGATGGCAGTGAAATGGATTCTCAGATATTTGAGAGGTACCACAAATCAAGCATTATGCTTTGGTGGTTCAAACATTTCTCTATAGGGATATGTTGATGCAGATATGGTAGGTGACAGAGATAACAGGAGGAGCACTACAAGATATGTATTTACTGTAGGTGGAACAGTTGTAAGTTGGGTTTCAAAAATTCAAAGTGTTGTTGCACTTTCAACAACAGAAGAAAAGTATGTTGCTGCTACAGAGGCTAGTAAAGAAATGATTTGGTTACAAAGGTTTATGGATGAATTGGGTAAGAAGCATGATATGGGCACATTATACAGTGCTAGCCAAAGTTCCATTCATCTTGCAAAGAACTCAACATTTCATTCCAAGAATAAACACATACAGCTAAAGTACCATTTCATACGGTTAGTATTGGAAGATGGATAGTTGAAGCTGGAAAAGATACACACTAGCCAGAACCCTGTAGATATGATAACAAAAGTTTTAACTAGGGAGAAATTGATAGTTGTTTAGTTTCAATTGGTCTTCAAGAATGACGATGAATATGAGAAATAGCCAGGTCCAAAGAGGATTCATTGTCCAGCAAATGAAGCAGCGGTGGAGTTGCTACAATCAGTCTCCAAGTGGGAGATTGTTGGGTGTGGAGCCTGATTATCTTGTTTATTTTGTATCATAGCATTCGACCCCTATACATTGCCACACGTAATTAAACACTACCGGGGGGGGGGGGGGGGCAGGTGGGGCGTCACACCCCTAGGAGCCCCCCCCCCCCCCCCCCACCCTCCCTGGTGGGGGGTTTCGGAGGCAGTGCCCCCAAAGCTAAAAACAGATGTAAAATTTCCTTGTAAAAGTATTGTAATTTCTAGTCAATCTGGGCCGTTCATCAGGCAGATGATCTGATGGTAGAAATCATGTTTAGTTTAGGGATTTTTTCCCTAGAAGGCAACCCCTCACTTGTATCAGGGTATTGTATTGTGGCTATGGATTGTATGTGTATTATTAGAGTGAGAAACAGATAGGGAGACTGTTAGAGAGAATAGAGGATATTACAGCAGATCTTTTGTAGGTTGTGTCTCTTCATTTTTTCTAGATAATAGAAAGGAAGGACTGGTTGTTCGGGGTGGACACAGCCCAAACTGTGTGAACCACATATATTTGTGTCTCTTTGGTTTTATGTGTTTTCTGTGCTTGTGTTTTCCGCATATTTTATGTGTTACATTGCTCTGTAATATATAATTTTCTAACATAATGCACCTTCTACATTTCAAGGGCTGATGAATTCCATTTTCAAACCCTTCCTTAGAAAATTTCTGCTAGTATTTTTTGATGATATACTAATCTACATCAGGTCTTGGAAGGATCATGTTCAACATGTTGACAGGGTGCTCAAACTATTGGAGGAGAAACAATTATATGAAAAAACATCCAAATGTTTCTTTGGAGTACAAGAGGTGGAATATCCAGGTCATATTGTATCTCATGAGGGTGTTAAGGTAGACCCTAACAAAATTAAAGCCATTAAGGAATGGAAAGTCCCTACAACCATAAAGAATTTGCGTGTATTTCTTTGGTTAAAAGGTTATTATCGCAAGTTTGTTAAGAATTATGGGAGAATAGCAGCACTTCTAACAACATTATTGAAGAAAGATGCATTTTCATAGATTCCTGAAGCAACTAAGGCCTTTGAACATCTTAAAGAGGAAATGTTCCTAGCACCAGTGTTCGCTACGCCAGACTTCACAAAAACCTTTATTGTGCAATGTGATGCCTTAGGAAATGGAATTGGTGTTGTTTTAATGCAAGAAAGAAGACCCATTACTTTTGAAAGTCATTCAATCAAAGGAAAGTATTTACAAAAGGTTGTTTATGAGAAGGAAATGTTGGCAATACTACATACACTAAAGAAATGCATACCTTACCTAATGGGAAGACACTTCAAGGTAAACATTGATCATGATAGTCTTAAACACTTTTTGGAACAAAGAATATCTTTAGAAGAGCAGAAAAAATGGGTCACAAAGATGTTGGCTTATGATTTTGAAATCGTCTACAAAAAAGGGAAGCTAAATGTTGTTGCAGATTCATTCTCAAGAAACTATGAAGAGGTGGAAGCATTTCTTTGTGCCATTTCAATTATCCAACCAGATTTCATAATCAAAGCAAGAGATGAATGGAAGAAGGACGAAGAAGTGTGGAATCTCATTCAAAACTTGAAGCAAGATCCTAGTACATATGATACATTTAGGAGGAAAAATCATTCCTTATGGTACAAATATCGCTTATATATTTGAAAGAATTCCCAACTAAAACAAAATATTCTTTTGGAATTGCACACTTCTTCTTTAGGAGAACACTCGGGATTTTTAAAAACTTACCACATGGTGAAGAAAGAAGTTTTTTGGGATGGCCTTAAATCTGATATTCAAAATTTTGTGGCGGAATGATTGGTTTTCTAGTAAAATAATGTTGAGACAATTAAGACCTCGTTTCTTCTACAACCTTTATCCATTCCAAGTCAACCTTGGGAGGAGATTTCAATGTATTTTATCACAGTTTTACCTAAGTCCGAAGGAAGGAATGTCATCATGGTGGTAGTTGATAGACTTACCAAGTATGCACACTTTTGTGCATTATCTCATCCATTTAGAGTGAGTATAGTTGCTACTACAATTATGGAAATATTTCAAAAGCTACATGGAAAGCCGAATATTATTGTAAATGACAAAGATCCCATTTTTACAAGAAATTTTTGGACAAATTTTTTTTTTTTTTGGGTACTCAACTAGTGTTGGGAAAAATACTGAGAGGGGGGGGGGGGGTGAATCAGTATTTAGGGCATACTCAGAACTTTTTACTTTTTCACTCACTAAAACCCATACGCTACTTTTCTTAACCAGACTAGCGTATACACGTGGATATTCTTCATAAATCTCATGTATACACAGAGATCTTAATATGAATATATTTCTTTACTTAGATCTTTGCAACATTCATTCATCTGATGTTAGTTAATAGTAAGCATGTGCAGCAATAACAGAACAAACCATCACACATAAGCATCACACATGAACACCAGGATTTTAGGTGGAAACCCAAGTCGGGAAAAAACCACCGCTACCATTGTCTCAGCCTTCAATATTTTATTATAGAGAAAACATCTTACAACATATGTGCTGGCGCAGCCTCCTACCAGAACGCAGGCACCCACCTACGCTCGTTTACCAGCCTCTCCTGGAAGGGAGCTACGACCCCCTGCTCTTGTTTACCAGCCTCTCCTGGAAGGGAGCTACGACCCCCTGATCTCGTTTACCAGCCTCACCTGGAAGGGAGCTACAACCCCCTGACTAAAGGCTACAACCCTCAGCTCCACCATGGACCACGTTTCATCAATTTTCACACTGGATCCAAAGCTTCCTTTAGAACACAACTTGCAGGCCACGTTTCATCATATTTTCAGACTGGATCCACTCCACACATTTAAGCTCACTCATACAGCAAAACGGATACTTATCAATTCAGACAACCCAGATCAGATAGCAGTAACACAACAGAACAGATCAGACATTTCATACTTCATCCTTTAGCAAACCCTAGTTTTCATACGCTCTTTCCTTTCACTGATCCTGCGTATATACCCGCCTTCGTCCATACAAATATGCGTATACTTCTGCACATTTTACAAAACTAATTTCACTGCCCATACGCTCTTTCTCTTCAACAAACCCGCGTATATACGCGCTTACTCTACGGCGAACTAGCGTATAGTTCTTCAGACATTTAGGTCATTGCAATTCTTCAGAACAGATACATCACTCAGATTTTACCCTTTACTTCAGACAGATGTTCGCCTCATCTCAGATCTAATCATTCCATAAACAGATCTAGAAAATACAAATACATTTCAGATCTAGAGATCCCTCTTCATCATTTCTTCATAGGTGCATCATAGATTCAGATCTATCATCAAACAGTTACCCTTTCCATTAAGATATGCTTCAGAGAGAAGTATTCATTCAAGCTCAGACTTCTTGCTCACACTTGCACAATGAATTTCTTCTCCTTATATAGGTTTACCCTTTATTAATACCATGAGCCAAAACCACATTACTTTCGATGGTATTCCTAGACGGGGTCACATAGACGAATCATTACTCAATACAATGGGTCAATACCATGGTGGTTACCCCTAGTTTTTCATATTTAGAGCGCTTTTTCCCATACGTGACTTGGCACGTTATTTCCCGCGTGCATATGCTACTTTGTCTAGACAAATCCGCGTATGCCTTGAGACATACTCTTTTTATCATATTCTGGCACATACTGACATTCCTTCCATCATTACCTTTTGTACTCATTGTAGATACATCAGATATACATCATTTAACAAGTTCATTAAGACATATTCCATCAAGGACAGCTTCATCAAGTAGGTTTCCATCATCTTCATCAAGTGGGTTGCCATCAAGGACAACACTCAGCATCATATTGCCAACAATCTCCCCCTTTAGACTTGATGGAAACCACGATAGTGTTTTATCACCACAACATATAGATACATTAAGAATACAATGACTCCATGTCACTCTCCCCATTCTTTGAAACCATTCTTTCCCTTTATTCAAACACCATGTCACTCTCCCCCTTTGACATCAAGGGCAAAGGGCGGACCAAAACCAGCACAAGGTTTTTTTTCCTCCTGTAGAAGGAAGCGCTCTGCAGATCTGATGTACACTTAAGTGACCATGCTCCCCCTGAGTTCATGCTGAATCTTCAAACATATTTTTCAATGAATTACATGACTTGATGACCTTCCTATCATCAATGACTCATACTTACATCAAGGATCCAACCAAGTGGATTTACATATGAGACTCAAATACCCAACCAAGTGGGTTTACATATTTTGACTCAGCTACCCAACCAAGTGGGTTTACAAATTTGACTCAACTACCCAACCAAGTGGGTTTAAAAATTTAAAAAGACCTTACATGACTGAATATTATAATTTTACATCATGGGTCTCATCATGACCTTTTCATCATATTACAAATATTATTTTTTTTTTTTTATTATTTTTTTTTTATATGACTAATACCAGAAAGACCTCAAGAGAGAGATCATATTTTAGAATCATCATAATGCCAACAATGCATTATACTTAGCAAGACTAGTGCTCCCCCTAAAAATGTGCATCCAAACATCCTTTCCATATGTCCAAGGCTCCTCCTTAGCTTGTGCAGTCTGAATACTTTTAACAGCAAGTCATCAACAACAATCACTACATGATCTATCCGGATCTCCAAATCATAAGACTTCCATCAAATCCAAAAGATATTCTTCATCAAATAAGCAATTCGGGCTCATCCATAATCTTCAACATAAGAAACCATGTATCATTTCATTAGCATGAGTATAACCAGAATAATGCTAACAGTACAATCATTAGCAGTCAGACTGATGCTCCCCCTAAACCTCTGCTCCTGATCTTCAGTTATCATCCCAATTTTCTTATCATCAATGCATACACGATTGTGTCTGCTAGAACTCGCGTGTATACGCGACTTTGTTTCATCGAACCCGCGTATGGAAAGTGAAATATAGAAAATTTCACACCTTCATCTCCCCCTGAATTTGTACCTTCTGTTCCTGTCTTTTCTTCACACCAGATGCACTGTCAGAAATACACATACCCAGAATTACCAAAACAATCATGGAAATCACCATACATCGCTCCCCCTGTGACGATACATTACTAATCCCTATAATTTATCTCACATCACTTCTGCAGTCATTAAGAGAAGTAATCTTTAGAAGCGAATGACTGCAGTAGGGTCAGTATTCCCTACGTTTTTGACCGGTGCCTCTTATTTTTCCAGCTTTGCTAGTGACTTCTTATAGTGTGCTGGAAATTCTCCAATTTCTTAGATCTGTTCATCATACTTATCCTGCAATTAGTGGCCTTATGACCAAATGAGTTACAATAGAAGCAACATCCATGAAAGTAACCCTTACCAATCAGATCCCTTTCTTTTGTGAAGTTATCATCTTCCATAGTGGATGCCATGAGTATTTGTAGACCGAGGTCAGAACCTTCTTCATCCTCACTAGACACTTCATCATTATCTTCATTAGTATAATAACTCTTTCCTTTTTAAAATTGTTTCCATTTACCATGTTTTTCTTCATAGGGACATTTAGCAGCATAATGACCAACTTTTACACAAGTAAAACACTTGAAGGGAAGATTACCTTTGAATCTTCGAGTTCCTAGTTGGAGTTTTCTCACAAAATTAGATTCTTCTTCATCTGAGATATAATCTGATTCCTTGACATCTTCCTTGTATTTTCTTTTAGCACACGCCTTAAAGGCAACTTCTTTGATTTGAGAGGGACCTCCTTTTCTCATTTCAAAAGTAGTCAGAATACCATGTAGTTGAACAATAGTTAGAGTTTGCAGATCTTGCTTTTCTTCAAGAGCAGACACTTTAGATTCAAAATTTGAAGTCAAAGATCTTAAGACTTTTTCTACCAAAGTAGTATCGGTTATGGTTTCACCCAAGTTTCTCATTCGATTTACAATATCATCTAGACATAAGAAGAAATGGGCAATACTCTCATCACTATGCATCTTCAAATTTTCATATTCAATTCTGAGGGTTTCGAGCTTTGCACTTTTTACCTTTGCATCACCTTCATAACTTATGATGATTTTGTCCCATATTTCCTTTGCTGTATTCAGCTGCATGACTTTGAAAAATTCTAATTCAGTTAAGCTACCTGTTATAGCATTGACCGCTTTTGCATTTGATTCATAATTCTTCCTTTTAGTTGGATCTGTTGGTGTAGCAGTTGGATATTGATATCCTTGTTCAAAAATGGCCCATACATCTGCTCCCATAGACTGAAGATAGGATCTCATCCTCATTTTCCAGAATAACAGATTACTTCCATTAAATAGAGGTGGCCTTATAGAACATACTCCTTCACGACTTCCCATTGCGACGGATCTCCTTCAAGCGATCAAGCTTCTGTAGAAGGACCATCTCTCATACCAATTGTTGGGAAAAATACTGAGAGGGGGGGTTGAATCAGTATTTAGGGAATACTCAGAAATTTTTACTTTTTCACTCACTAAAACCCATACGCTACTTTTCTTAACCAGACTCGCATATACACACAGATATTCTTCATAAAACTCGCGTATACACAGAGATCTTAATATGCATATATTTCTTTACTTATATCTTTGCAACATTCATTCATCTGATGTTAGTTAACAGTAAGAATGTGCAGCAATAATAGAACAAACCATCACACATAAGCATCACACATGAACACCAGGATTTTAGGTGGAAACCCAAGTCGGGAAAAAACCACCGCTGCCGTTGTCTCAGCCTTCAATATTTTATTATAGAGAAAACATCTTACAACATATGCGGGATACAGCTCACTTTCAAGACGTTGTGCACCCACCTCGCGCTCGTTTAATGCCTTCTCGGAGGGGAGCAATAATTCTGACCTAGACTCCCGGCCTCACCGGAAGGGAGTTACAACCCCCGACCGACACAACTCCCACCATGGACCACGTTTCATCAATTTTCACACTGGATCCAAAGCTTCCTTTAGAACACAACTTGCAGGCCACGTTTCATCATATTTTCAGACTGGACCCACTCCACACATTTATGCTCACTCATACAGCAAAACGGATACTTATCAATTCAGACAACCCAGATCAGATAGCAGTAACACAACATAACAGATCAGACATTTCATACTTCATCCTTCAACAAATCCTAGTTTTCATACGCTCTTTCCTTTCACTGATCCTTCGTATATACGCGCCTTCGTCCATACAAATACCCGTATACTTCTGCACATTTTACAAAACTAATTTCACTTCCCATACGCTCTTTCTCTTTAGCAAACCTGCGTATATACGCGCTTACTCTGCGGCGAACTAGCATATATTTCTTCAGACATTTAGGTCATTGCAATTCTTCAGAATAGATACATCACTCAGATTTTACGCTTTACTTCAGACAGATGTTCGCCTCATCTCAGATCTAATCATTCCATAAACAGATCTAGCAAATACAAATACATTTCAGATCTAGAGATCCCTCTTCATCATTTCTTCATAGGTGCATCATAGATTCAGATATATCATCAAACAGTTATCCTTTCCATTCAGATATACTTCAGAGAGAAGTATTCATTCAAGCTCAGACTTCTTGCTCACACTTGCATAATGAATTTCTTCTCCTTATATAGGTTTACCCTTTATTAATACCATGAGCCAAAACCACATTACTTTCGATGGTATTCCTGGACGGGGTCACATAGACGAATCATTACTCAATACAATGGGTCAATACCATGGTGGTTACCCCTAGTTTTTCATATTTAGAGCGCTTTTGCCCATACGCGACTTGGCACGTTATTTCCCGCGTGCATACGCTACTTTGTCTAGACAAATCTGCGTATGCCTTGAGACATACTCTTTTTATCATATTCTAGCACATACTGACATTCCTTCCATCATTATCTTCTGTGCTCATTGTAGATACATCAGATATACATCATTTAACAAGTTCATCAAGACATATTCCATCAAGGACAACTTCATCAAGTAGGTTGCCATCATCTTCATCAAGTGGGTTGCCATCAAGGACAACACTCAGCATCATATTGCCAACAACTAGCTCATAGCTCATCTTATCATCCTCAATCTGATGGTCAAACAGAGATAATTAATAAATGTTTGGAAGGATATATTCATTGTTTTGTATCTTATAAGCAAACACGATGGGTCAAGTGGTTACCTCTCGTTGAATGGTGGTATAACACTTCCTTCCATACTGCAGCAAAAATGACCCCTTTTATGGCACTTTATGGATATCATCCACCATCCATCACATCTTCTTTAAGGGAAAATGCTAGGGTTTGAGGAATGGAGGATCACATCGAGCATCAACAAGAAGTTCTCCAACTCTTAAAGGATAACCTGAACTTGGCACAAAATCGAATGAAACAACAGGCAGATCAACATCACAGTGAGAGAATTTTTGATGTGGGAGACTGGGTATTTTTACGGTTACAACCATACAAACAAATTTCCCTCAAGCAAGATAAGAAGGCTAATAAATTATCACCGAAGTACTATGGTCCTTAGAAGGTTTTGCAAAATATTGGTACTATGGCATGCAAATTGGAACTTCCTGCTTCTTCCCGAGTGCATGATCCATTTTTCCATGTTTCATGTTTAAAAAAGGTTATAGGGGAAAAAATTCCAGTTCAAACAATATTTCCAGAACTTGATGAGGAAGGAAAAACCATATTGGAACCTGGAGCAGTGACGGAAACAAGAACTTGAAAACAACGAAATCTATCAATTTCAGAGTATCTCATCAAATGGAAGAACTTACCCACTAAAGATTCTACATGGGAGGATGATAATTTCATACAAAAGAACCCGGAGCTACTCAAGCGTTGAGGACAACACTTTTTTGAAGGAGAGGAGCATGTTAGGTCCCTATATTACTAGTATAGTCTGCTATTGTTTTTAGTGTAACCCCCTTATTCTTAATCTTGTACCCCTATAACCCCATATTGTTATTATTGTGCCCTTCAATTATTATTTTTAGGTCCGCTAGGATTACATTGTGGCCCCATGGACTCCTATATATAGAAAGGAGGTTTTGTCATTTGTATCATCCAAGAATTGCTCATTCATGTAATGTATTGGAGGTTTCCCCCTTGAAGTGGCTTATTTCTAAGGCATTGATATCTATTTCCTTCTATTTTTGGAGCTGGTTTCTCAATAGTGGGAATGGTTGTTGTGGCTGCCATGGAATCTGATAAAACAATTGCTCGCTAGGATAATTCAGACTTGGTTGTGAATAGACAGTGCCAGTAGAAGCTTGTGAGAAAGGTAAAGTAGCCTGCGATTGTGAAATTCACAATACATATGGTTTTTGAATACCAGCCAGGGAAGACGGAGTCTGTAGACCCAAAACTTGAGGGTTAGGGGTGGAAGGACCCACTTGTGTAGACTGACCAACATCCATAGAATAAATAACATACATAGCAGGCACAGTTGCAAGAAGTTGAAATGGTTGATATTGATACATAACTGTTTGTGGTTGAACAGGAAAAGTAAGCTGCCATTGGAAAACAGGAATTATAGCATATGATTGACCTAAATAAAATGGGGTACTTCCATATAGACCGAACATCTATCGCCATCATTCATATGGATTATAGGGATATTGCACATACTGGCTTTAATATGATGGGTATCCAACAGATACTCGATAATATGGACGGTAATTGGATGGACCAACCTAATATTGAGTTGATGATGTTAATAAAGGATCAGGTCATTCAGTACGCATAAGAGATGAACCAGATAAAATTCCAGATGATGAAATGGGTGAAGTCCACGGACTAGAGGAGACACCACGGTAAGTTCCATTTAAAGCCTAGTAACCCAATGGGACAGACGAACCACCATATAAATGAGATTCGAGTGTCATCAAAAACATCGAATATGAAGCAATAGTACATGTTTTCGCAACTGTAATAGATGGTATATTCTGGGATGCTGTCTCTACCATGGTTAAATAACCCAGAAAATACTCTAACAAATCTACGGGAACTTGAGAATGAAAAGGATGAACAAGAGAAAAGTAGGTCAAACGAGTAAAATAATGATATAAATGAAGCCCCAAACCAAAATGAGTGGCAATTGAAGGGGTTTTCTCTTCCTGATGTTATTCCTCTATCGAAATAAAACCAAGTGGAAGCACTTCACTGTCAGGCTCGAGATAAATTTCAGGTGGTAAACTCTATAGTAAGGAGGAAGACTCGACTGTTACGGATGAATAAGGATCAGACGATTTCACTGGAACAACTTCTTGTTGTTCGAATTCGGGATCAATATGTTTTGGTAAAATAAAAATGGGTTCTGGATGGACTTCCAGCTGAACAAGCTCGTGTTCTCTATTTACTATTTCACTGGATTTAATTTTAGTGTCCTCAGGTAACTGTGAGGGTTTTGTCTCGATAGTAGCAGATATACCGGGATCAGTCAAAATGGCTCAAGACTCAGTACTCAAAGGATCATATGTCTCTGGTATATCATATGATGTAGCACCAAGAGTTCCAGAGTTATTGGCCTTGGTAGGACTAGTGCGCCTTTGTCTACTAGGTGTAGCTTCTGGCGGTAACGATGTTTTATTCGTTGTCCTACATGAACGATGGGGAAAGGGTTTATCTTCTTGCATGATTTCTTATTTATTTTATACAAAAATAAATAAAAAATGAGGGTAACTCTAGGAAAAAGGTTTTCCAAGCAACTGTAAACTGCAATATATTGTCCCAGTAAACCAAGGACTTATGTTGCAGGCAATCTCCCCAAATGTCGTGTTCAGTGTATCACAGGTACAAGGCAGCTAACTCGGTTAACCATGGATGGTAAGAAACCTAAATTTTTCCTCCCAAATATAAGTGAAGGTACATGGAGGCCCAATCCATATTAGTGTTGTCTAATGTGAAACCACACAGTGAGAGAATCCACTTATACTTTTCATACTAGAATAATGCTCGATGTACCATAAAGTACATGGATGAGCTATGATATACTTACATACGTGGAATGAGGTATCACACTCGAAATTTATCGCATAAAATTAACAATAGCTGTTATGTTTAATGATGCCAAAACATGTCTTCTAGCCTAGACCTCTAAATGTTATCGTTAATGCTACAATGCTTCCTTAGATAAATTCAGATAAACTTTATGTTGATCTTGATTATCAGTTTGTCTTTTAGGTTCACCACAAGATGTATTGAACATTCCTAGAATGAAATTAGAATGATAAGCATTCTTTTTGAATTTATTTTCGATAATGAAAAAAATAGATACAAAGGATAGAGCAATCGGATTGTATGCAATCGATAATGATCACATCTAAATGAAATTTCCATAAACTATTCCTAAGAAGAACTCACAATCCCTATATGCAAATTTATGTTTTTATTTTCAACTTATTTTAAGTTTAGATGAACGAAAATGAAACTAATGCACAAACAATCACTCAAATATTTCAAGAGAAATGAAGGCTGAAACGACAATTCCTCTTTTTTAAAATAATGAATTGATCAAATGTAAAATTTAACTTCGGAAATATTCGACAATGACAAAGAAAAAAAAAACATTGATCAAAGAAATCCAAAGTGAGGCAATAAGATTATACCAAACTAGTCTCTAGAGGGTCAATCACTCAAAAATTCAGCAAGCAAGACATTGACATGAATTGGCAAACGAAAAAATATGATAGATTTTTGTTGGTCACAGGGGCAATGCACTCTTGAGTGGGAGACAATGTGTTGTAGAGTGTTGTCCCTAAGGCAATAGTGCTATGCAGAGCACTGTGTTAAGACCAACAGTCACATCATCATTACATCCAGCGTCAAAAATCCAGTAGCATCATAGTACATGCACAATACCTCCAAGAGTTGTGATCTCACCAGCATAACTCGACTTAACACAAATTATTTATCTCTTGTGCACTATGATCAATGCTCTATTTATAAGTAGATGAAGGTATTTTGACATAAATGAATCATTGAATGGCTTTCCTAAAAATGGATGAAGAGGTTTCCTTGTTCATGGGAATAGGAGGATAAGAGGTTTAATGGCCCCATGGTGTCCATCGAAGCTATCAAATGAGGTGAAAGATGGAACAACTTCTAGAAGCCACTAGAGGCTAGGAATATACCTGAAATCTAATGAAAAATTCACTCCTAGTCAACCAACACACTCTAAAGTGGGCCTAGATCCTCTGCAACGCAGCCTTGCATGGGAGTAGATGCTCTGCAAAGCAGTTACAGTTGTCTAGGGGTGCGTTGATGGCTTAATGGGGCACTTCAACTGGCATCTAAGAAGTGAAACTTTCATGAAGGAAAACCACCAATGTGATGACTTATTTAGGGCATGTAGAAACTAATTTAGGGTATGCTAGACCCTAATAGAAATTGATTTATGTTTTGGGATGATTCCCAAATTGACTTGTAACTGTAGATATGAATGAAGAATATCGTTCCTTATTGGAAAACGATACTTTGGATCTTGTTCCTCTTCCAAAGGGAAGAAAACCTGTTGGATGAAATTGGGTTTAGAAAACAAAGTTTGGACCAGATGGAAAAGTGGATAAACATAAAGCTCATCTTGTTGCTAAAGGATTTTCACAATTTGAAGGCATTGACTATACTGAAACCTTATCCCTTGTTGCCAAAATGAATTCTATATGCCTTGTTCTTTCCCTTGCTACCTCCTTTAAATGGAAAGTTTGTGAGATGGATGTTAAATCTGCCTTCCTACATGGGGACTTGCATGAAGAAATATACATGGAACAACCCCCTATCTTTACCCAAAAATACTCTAGCCTTTTTTTTCACCTTAAGAAGTCTCTCTATGGTTTGAAACAAGCCCCTCGGGCTTAGTATGCCAAAATGGATAACTTTCTCTTATATAATGGATTTTCTACATGTCATTCCGACAACACTCTCTACACCAAGAAAATAGGTAAGTCCTTAATCATCCTTGTTCTTTATTTTGTTGAACTTATCCTTACTGGCAGTGATCCAAACCATATAAACCATGTGAATTCTAGCCTCAAAAATAAGTTTGAATTGAAAGAATTAGGACACTTGCATTATTTCTTTGGTCTCTAAGTCTTGCAATCCAAAGAAGGTATTACCCTTTCTCAGTCCAAGTATGCATGCAATCTTCTACGCCACTTTCACATGGAAGTCTGTAAGCCAACCCCTTATCCCTTTCAGTCTGGAGTCAAGATTTATCTCACTTGAACTACCCCTGAGGTTGATGCTACCTTATACCATCAACTTGTTGGTAAGCTTCTGTATCTAACCCATACCCATCATGACCTTTCCTTTGTCGTTGATCTTGTTACTCGAGTTATACAAAAACCTCATGAAAGTCAGTGGAAAGTAGCTAGAATAATACTTCAATATGTTTGATGTACAGTTCAGTTCAGGATTCATTACAGTGCATGAGCGCCTCCATTGCTGGTTGGTTTCACTGATTCTGATTGGGCTACTGACCCCGATGATCAAAAGTATATTGTAGGCTATGTATTCACTCTTGGTTTAGGACCTATTACATGCTCTTTTCAGAAACAAAGTGCCATCTCTCTTTCTTCGATAGAAGCAGAGTATCGTGGTGTTGTTGAAGCTAGCAAGGAAGCCATGTTTCTTCATCAAATCCTGTCTGAATTTGGAATTCATCAGCACATCCAACTACACTTTGGTGTGATAATCATTGTGCCATTGTGCTATGAAAAAATATAGTTTAGCATTAGCGCAACAAACACAATGAGCTACACATGAACTTCATCACAAATCTCATTCATGGTTGTGTTCTTGAAGTGTATTGTTGTTCAACCAACAATCAAGTTCTTAATATCTTTACAAAGGCTCTCACGGAAGCGAAGTTTACCAAACTTCGATCTATGCTTGAAGTTTAGGAAATTTATCGTTAAGGGGGGATAATCTATAATGCCTCATTCCTTCTCCTGTTGTGTCACCTTTTTAAGTCCTTCAATCCTATCCCAAGTTGTTCTTAAGTGGGGATGTTAGGATATTCTGACACATAGTAAATAGTTAAGTATAACTTGGTCTAGCGTAAACTTAGGTAAAGTGTGTTTCTTCAGTATGTACTTTTGCAACTTATAATATGACATTCATGATATGCAGTGATCCGATGGTTAACTCTCTCCTCGGTATTACCGACACTTGATCCATGGCTTAACACCCGATTGGTCCATGATTTCTATTTAAAGAGCATGGAGGGTCATTTTTCCAGTGACCATTTATGAGATAAGTTTATGTAATTTTTCTTTCTTTATGTTAATAAATTTCCAAAAGTGGCCACATTGGCTCAGGCCATGGACTATTTCTCTCTTCAAGGGTTTTAACCATGTCAAATATTGGTGTACTTATCTATGATTTGTTTGTGAGTGGTGACCTTTGGTGTTTGATCTGGGGAAATTACCCTATAAAATCCTACATTAATTTTTTCTTAGAGTACATGATCGGCATGATGAATCTTCTTTATTAGACACTTAGATAAATGGAAGTGGTATTAGTGCCTCTGTCGCATGATGTGACCTATGTTTCCTAACTTATTCTTAACATTTAATGACTAGCATACTTTCTCACCACATGCCTATAACACGTATTGTGAAATCACTTGTTTACTCTTGCTATGTAAACGTCTTACTCCTTATTTTTTCTCTTCTCGAGGATGAGGAACCTCTATTCCTAGTATCATAAATGAAGTTGGAATAGAGTGCTATGCATATAGAGCATAGGATCCAAAGGAGTAATTCTCCTACACAATTGAATACCCCCAGAATACTCTAAGTGAATTCATTTATGGAATATATCTAAGTAGTTGGGTTAGCAGAATCTTTTCTATGATAACATAATTCTTTCATAACACTTATTATAATAAAATCTGCATATGGCCAAATAAAACTTATTATAATTAGAAATTTCATACTACGGACGTCGTCTCTTTTCGATCTAAAGATGCATATTAAATCATAGTCTACTCCACTAAATATTACTCTACCACTGCTCCATAATAATGTTGTCCCTCACCCATGTTGTGAGACATAACCTGGGTAATATTATTCACTTGGATTAATAGAAAGTAACCTGATCAATGCAATGTAATGTGTGCTAAAGTACAATTCTACCAAGTTCTCCACCACTGTATATACAATTGTACTTAATTATAAATATGCACAAATTCATCATAATTTCGTGGTAATTCACTCCACTACTTTCTATTAATAAAATACATCATACAAATTTATCATCAATATAACACAAAGAATGAATAACGATATTCTATGGAAGCATCATACTAACTGGAAAAGATAATTTTGCCTCCCATTCACGAGCTTCTCCCTGCAAGCTCTCTTGTGAGAAGACACCTCCACACCCCAGAACTGAAAACCTCTTTCCATCCTGGTGAAGGAACTTTTATGCGTACTTTCCTCGAGTGTAGTTTCCATAATGATGTCTCGTTATTCTTGCCTATTGTTTCCCATAGCCTAGGTTGTTTTTTTTTTTTTTTTTTAGAAAAGTATAGATTTTCTTCCTTAAAGCTAGCTTTTTCCGTAGCGTTGATTTTTCTACCCCATCACAATCCAGTTTTCTCCTCATTGGGGTTTTATTAGATACTTTTCTCCAATATTTTTTTTTGAATCATTTTCTTACTCCCTGAGGGTTTTTTTCGGGAGATTTGGGAAAGTGTAAAAATTCCATCCTATCCAAATGGATTAGAATTTAGGATCTCTTTGTACTCCTTCTTTCCCAAATTAGTAAGTACTTTTCTCAATACTATTAAAATAAAATATGTCTTACAACATTATGAATGTTTCTTAGGTCCACATAGTAATTTTCATTTCTATAATAATTAAAACTAAAACATAATGAACTGAAATATGGGATATTACACATATCATCTTATGTTTGAACATGATCTAAACAACTATTACTGTAGATGGTTTTCATCCGAATATATATTTGTTGAGGGGTTTAATAAGCTATTTTTTGCTCAGATTATTGAAAACTATAGGGTTCATATTATACACACGAAGTGGTATGATAATTCTCTCCAACTAACATATATGTAAAAACAACAAAAAATCCTCTCGTGTATTTTATACTATGACAAGATTGAATGAAAATGTTGAAAATGTTTTCTTATTTCCAATAAATAAACGTGAGTCAAAGGGAATATGGAAGGATTGAATGAAAATGTTGAAAATGTTTTCTTCTTTCCAATAAATAAATGCGAGTTAAAGGGAGTTTTACATTAGGGTTATATTTCTATAACTCACATGGAATATAGTATTCTATGCCAATTAATGTTATGGTTCCATATATAACTTGAAATTTTATGGAAAATCTCAGCTCCAATTGTATTCTTTATCAGAGGGTTCAAAGTGTGCAAGTAAGATGCCTTCAATGTATCACTTAAGTCCTTTAATTCACATAAGAAATGAAATCTCCCTACACAAATTTTAGGCTTGCATTGTATTTCTTAAAGTTTCCTGATGTAGTATCAAAAGAAAACTCCCCCTAAAAGAAACAATTTCATTCCCTATTACTACAATAGTGGCCACAACAGGAGTTGGTGTTAAGCCTATGATTTTACTGATCCTTGCATAATCATGAAGGTATTGAAGCTTAACCTTGCCATATCTATGGCTTCTGACAACGCAAAAAAAGAGTGAGAAAATAAATGTTTTCAATCGTTCTATGCTGCTAACCTTGTTAAAAAAAAACTATTCAGTCAATTTAACTATGGATCATAATTCAACTAATAAGCATGAAGATAAATTTTATCTTTCTTGGGAAATACACATTATGATAAATTTATTAGAAATGCACAACCCTTGTATGAAATTGATATCTTGCTTGCTGTACTTCCACTAAAGCATATATGGGAAATAAAAGTTTGTTGCACCACTTGAACCTAAACAGAAACACATATTGATAGCTAAGTGATAATTTCTTATATAATCACTAAGATAAGATGGTTGTTTAACAAGACAATGATCATCTCAAGTCATTTCAAATATTTTTATTAGGGTATTTCACCTTGTGGTTGAAAAAAAAAATTCTCCCATGAAGTAATATGGCTTGAAATTAAAAGAAATAAATATTTTTATAGAACAAATATATAGAAAAGAACTATAGAACATTAGAATAAATCACAAAAACACCATAATAAATCACTATAAGCATTACCAAATTGCATAGGAAAGGGTACGATGTTCTCATTTTGAAAGAAAATGAGAATAACTCTCAAACATAAAACCATCTAATTCCTTCCAATGCCATTCATTTATTGGATGTAATATTTGGAAAACTTAAAAGCGCATAGTTATCAATTTTCCTAGAATTAGGACATAAATTAACCATGTTTATTAACCATGTATAATTAATCGATAACTCAATATTATGGATGGCATCCATTGGGTTGTAAAAGTGTCTATCTTATAGAATTTCCTTTGCAACATGTGGTGCAATTGACAGTGATAACCATGTAGGATCCATAATTTGGAAAAATATTTTATTTGTCTATAGAAAAAAATTCATCAATAAAACCATTTTTTACAACAAAACCAATTAAATTATTGTTAACAACAATATCCACCAATCATTCAACACATATTCACTTTTCTGAAAACTCGTTGTTGAGAAGAAATTAAGTCTGAGAGAATTTAAATGAACTCTACCACGACATTGTTAATGGTTCATTGTTATATATATATAACCACTCATGCATATTATTTTTATTTGTTTAAAAAATTTTGAGAATCATTTCACACGTGATTCATGTTATTTGAAAACATAAAAGTAGCATCGATAAATGACATTCCTTTATTACTCAAATTACATATGTTTCATCCACTGGGTTCCAACCTTGTGCTTCTTGCACCCATCCATGGTTGTGAAGAATTTGTGCATCTCCATGACTGAAGGTTTTTTACATTCAGCTGGCAGATATTTGAACCTTGACTTAGGCATCAGATAATTTATTTGTTCTAGATACCCGAGACCATATTTTGGCATATTGGGTGGTCTCATTTTGATGAACATTTCTATTAATCTGGGATCTTCATTCTCTAAGGATGGCTATTAATGCATCATTAGAACATGATCTGACTCATGAGGGAATGGAATGTCAGAACATTTAGGATTAGAACAAGGATTAACTGAGGTAGAAGTTGGGGCTTCTTCTGTCCTGGAATGATTATTTTCATGAATGACCAAATAGGCAAGAATACTGAGATTGACTAAGGTTTTTCATTCTGGCCAAGAGACTTCAAAAGAATTAAAGTTTACAATTTGAGAAAATTAAAACAAATAAATGTGCTTACAGGAGCTGGAAAGAATACTGGAACAGGCTGTATCTACAATTTCTAGATTTTTGTACATAGGGGACTTTTTGCAGGTTTCTTCAATCCTCCGTCTGTCAATGGTAGATATTCTAGGGAAAGACAGAGTGGCTGAGGATTGATCTTCATGGATGTTGGCAGAAGTGATAGATTTTGCAGAGATAGGCTTTAGGTTAGGAATGACCCAATGTTCAGGGAAGTTCAGATCTTCCCATTTGATTGCTTGGTGTTCTACCTTTTTATTTTTTGAATCGGTAAGAACAACAACACTTGCTTTAGAATCTCTACTGGGAGCATGGAGGACAGCAGGATAAAGGGTGCTTGTATGACGAAAAAATCCCGTGGTCTGTATAGCAATATTATTTCTTTTCTTCAGCATATCAAACCCTGAAGTTTGTATTTGAATCTATAAGATTTTTTCTATAGATACGTCAAATACGTAGACTAAAAAATTAGGGTAGCAATCAAACTAGACAGGACCATTAGACAGTGGGGCTACAATCCCTCCAATAATTGAATCAGTGTATTTATTATGAGTAAGGTCTCTCATAGTGGCTAGGACATAAGTGTATAACCCTTGATGAGTGAGAGCACCGATTCCACCCCTGATGCATCCAAGATGCAGATACTGAGTTTTTAATCTTCTTGATTCTGCCTGAAGCTGTTTCAGACCTAAAAGGGGAACGGACTGAACACAGTCTAAATTTTCTTGTATAGAACTGATTGAATCCTTTATGGGTATTCTAGTGGCAGCCTTAAGGTGAAAGGGTGTCACATCGGAATATAATTCTGACGTTGATATACTTGGGATTTTCCAATGGGCAGATGGCTCAGCTTCTTCATAAACTAATTCAGACGAATTCAGAATTTTATTTGAAGAAGTGACAAACATATCCCTAAGGGGATTTTCTTCAGCCTTCTCTCTTTCATCTAATTCTATGAAAGAAATCAATTTCTTGAAATATTCCATTTTTCTTAAATAAAGAGAGGATGATTTTGAGAACTGACCTTTCTTGAACCAGACAATCTTTCTGGCTTTGATACCAATTTTACACAGGGGCTTCACTGATCAAAGCTTGCAACAAAAAAAACAGGGCTGACTGGCCTTGTTGAGTCTCTTCTTTGTCTTTGATCTCTTTAAGAACCTTTACCCATACATTAACCTACTTCCACTGTCACACTCTAACGACTTAAACACGGCCTCCTACCTTCAATAGCCTTGGCGTCCCTAGGTGTTTTCGCGAACCTCTGGCGAACCTCAAGCGAAAAAAGAGAGACAGATACTAACTCAATAGACAATGTAAAGCTCAGAGTTACAAGTACTCAAAGAATAGAGAAAAACTTCTTCTCTTTATTGATATGAAAATTTCAGTACATAAATCTTCTGGACTCAGATTTCTTGCTAGAGATCGACTGTTTCAGCATTTACCAATGATAACTTCTCAATAGATGAGATAGCATTCTAGAGGCTTCTTGGCTGAATACAGACTCTGTCTAAGAAATATATCACACAAATTATCACACAGAATCAAACTAATGATCAGGCCACTTTAGGTTCTCACCAGTGCCAAGCACACTGATGCGCAAGCTTCTCAGATCAACTACTAGACTTGAGTCACTTGTTCGTGATGCAAGAAGATCAAGCTTAGAGCTTGCAGCTGTAGAGTAGGAAGAAAGAAAACTATGACTCTGAACACACACAAAGACTCCAACAACCGATGCCGAAAGAGTGAGCCTTACCCTCCTTATATAGGATGAGAGGGGGGACAAGCAATCAATTCGGATCTGTCAAGGAATAAGACGTGGAGGAGGAATCATTTATTTTGAGTAATGCCGAGGCAACATCCACGCAGAGATTCCCTCTTCCGGAAATAAACATGTGGGTGCCAGTGCTAGGTAAAAAGTGGATGCATTTTGCTACAGAAGGCCCATGAGAACTGTATAAAAGGAATATTTACACTGTGAAGATTTTTACCGGAAAGCTCACGGGAAAACCAATCACTTCCAGTCTGTGACTAGACATCATTATTTCATAGTGGATGTTTTTAGGGAATCCACAGAAACCACTTAAGATTTTAATTTCTTTCTTCAAGGATTGATATACTAGGAAACCTGAATATTTTTTAAACATGTTCATTCCAGGCTTTGGTATAAATCCTTCTTACAATCATTGGTTTGCCAAGTATGAGCTGATGTTTGATCTTTGTCATAACTAGCCATTCATAATGGTGGGACATGTATATATGGAGTATATCATCATCTTCTCTCATTGTAGGCATCAGAAATTCTTCTACATTTCTGTTTGCAGGATGAAAATATTCAATGTTTCTTTCATTACACAAATTACAAAGACTTTGGGTATAGGATTCATAATAGACTGGATCTAATGCAGTTTTATTAATTCCATAGTCTCCCAACCAATTTTTCAACCAATTACTTTGGCGGTTCATCTGCATTATCCTAGTAGGTCCAAATTTGATTTTGGTGTAATGAGTTTCAGCTTTACCATCGACATTTAATATGTTCCACCATAGATTTTTGTATCCTGCAAAGTCATAAACAGTGTCAGGAAATATCAGAAAAGGATTATTATCTGGCCATAGTGCACTGCCAATTATCCAATTAGGATCGCTTGTCCTATTGATGCAGAAGTGTCGATGATATACTCGACTCCTATCACTTCCTTGAGTCTAGATCACACTGATATCATGAAAGTCATTTGAGAGACTTTCTTTAGCAATATGGGCATCCATCATGCTTCTTGAGTAGACCATATCATGTATCCACTTGTTCCCCTTTGGATACACTTTTCTTTCGGGTACTAAGTGTTGTAAGTCAGTATGTGGCTGCAAATTTTCATCCAATACCTTTGTACTTCGTAGTTGCCAAGTTGGTTTCCAATTGTCTCTGTATTCTGACCAATTTTTATTTTCTGATATAGATCTTAGTATTTCTTGTTGTTGATTAGGATCCCATTCTGTCACTATCACCATGACTTTTTCCTCTTCCTCTTTTTCTTGTTGATAGATATATTCCCGGCTTAAGAAATTTGGCAAGTGATTATTTATTCCTTTGATATGTTCCACTTTAAAATCAAAGTTTGCAAAGAGTGCTTGCCATCTAGAAAATTTGGCTTCTTCGGGCTTCTTAATGTCCTTCGTAAGGACTTTTCCTAATGCTGAGGCATCAGTTCTCAACAAAAATGGCTTATTTACAAGATGTATTGTAAATTTATCAATACAATTCCAGGCATCTTTTACTTCTCTTTCAATAACAGAGTAATTTTTCTCTGTCTTGTTCCAGGTTCCAGAAGCGAACTGTACTACCTGCTCGATCTTGTCTTTTTCATCCTTCATCTGCTTTAATACAGCTCCCCATCCAATGTCGCTAGCATCTGTTTCAACAATTTTAAAATAATTTTCATCAGCAACATATACAATAGGTAGTCCTTTTACCTTGGCTTTAATTTGTCTAACAGCTTCTGTACGCTCTTCAGTCCAAGGTGAAGGACTTTTTCTCAATCTCCGATTCAACAGAGACCTATCTGCTACACAATTCTTAGAAAATTTCCGAACATAATTTAAACATCCTAGAAATATTTGAAGCTGTGTTTTGTCAAGGATGACATCAGGGAATTTGTTTGCAAACTCCATAGCATGGCTTTGCAAAGCAATCTGTCCATTCTAGATTGTGTGCCCCTGGAATTTGATTAAGGTCTAGAATATTTCAATCTTATTTTTACTGAGTACCAGACCATTTTTTTTAACCAAATTTATAAAGATGTTGATGTGGTTAAAGTGGTCCTAAAGATTTTTTGAAAAAAGAAGAATGTCATCTATGTAAACAAGCAGCCAATCTGCATAAGGTTTGAATATAGAATCCATAACCTTCTGAAACTTTGAAGGAGCATGCTTGAGACCAAACGGCATGACATTCCATTCATAATGTCCAGCTGGGATACTAAAGGCAGTCTTAAACTTATCTTTCTCTACAATTGCAACCTGCCAGAAACCAAACTTTAGATCAAATTTTGAAAATATTTTTGCGCCGGAGATCCTACCCAAAAAATCACCTTTGTGCGGAATTGGATAAGTATCATCGGTAAGAATAGAATTCAGGGGCTTATAGTTTATCACAAGCCTTGGAATGCCTCTGATTTGTTCTAATATTTTGTTTACATAGAACCCATAACAGTTCCATGGGCTGCTAGATTCTTTGATCAGCTCTCTGTTCAATAGCTAATTTATTTCTTTTTCACAAAGATCCCTGTATTCCTTATTCATTGGAATGGCTTTGGATTTACAGGGCCTACCCGTATACTCAGTTTTGTAGGGCGGTTCTACACAATGTTGTTTCTTGTGCTAGAAGGCATTAGGTTCTTCTGAACAACATTCTTTTTCTATGACTGATTTTAATTCGGAGATTTTTCTCTGAATTTCAGGAGACTTTAGTTGCTCTTCTATATGTATGGTAGACTTTAGGTCCTTGAGCTCTGTGAGTTTATTTTTAGCCTTTTTAAGTTGTTGCATAGCCTGTACCATGGTAGAGACCCTAGGATTTAAAACATAGGGCATATCTATTCTTTTGGATTTTCCTTCTGAAGTAGGTACAGTTATAAAATAACCTGCTCTATTATTTTTCAATCTGATAGAGCCATGGGTTTCTACTGCTGCTAGGAAAACATTTCCTAAAATGCAATCAACTGGGATGTCTCCTACTGCAAATTTTAACTTTATGCAATGAGTATCAAAGCAAACAACAGCTTTGGGAACTTCATATTGTAGGGTTTTTTCTCCTAACTCTATTATTTTCCTGGAGGCTGATATCCAGTATTTGGAGGGATGACCATTTTTTTTATAAATATTTACATCTGCACCAGAATCTAAAAGTGTAGTGAGGGAAAACATCTCTCCTTTAATACAGACATTTATCTGAACATGATGTTGTTGTTATTCTATGGCTAGAACCCACATTTCTCTGAATCCTACTGTAGGATCCTTTTTTCCCTCAAGAATTTCAACATTAGATTCTATAAATGGACTACTGCGCAGTGTATAATTTGTACAGTGGACTGAAACAGGTTGTGGCATTTCCTGTTTTCCTTTTTCTAACTTAGCAACTTGGGATTTTAAAACATAAATTTCATTTTTGAGCATGTGAATTTCTCTACTCACCTCCCCCAAAGTGAGTGAGCGAACTTTTTTCTGTTGTCGATCCCGCTAGTAAGCCTTGGTATTTATATCATAAGAAGCTTCGAGGAAGAGAGTCTTCTTACTGGCACTTTTGCTGGATGAAGTTGTCTGTGACATAAATGTCTCCAACAAACGATTTTTTAAGTCTCCTTCTTCCATTGAATGAAGTTGTGCGAAAATATTGAGCTCATCTTCATCTGTTTGGGCCATAAGGACTTTTAGTTTTGAACTAAAGTCTTCTAATAAGTTTTCATCAGATGAAGAGTCAGATGCATCATCAGAAGAACATCCACATTTACAATTTTCAGAATCTAAACAGGAACAATATAAATTATCTTGTAGTTCTTCAACAGAAGAACTAGAAGAAGAAGATTCACTGCATGAATCAGAAGAATAATCATGCAACTGTTGTTGTTGAATAAACAGGCGAGGACAATTTTTTGCCTGATGGTGTAGAGACCCACACTTACTGGCTTGCCATTATTTGGAGGCTGATATTTTCTACCTCTGTTTTTCTTTGATTCTTCTCCATCAACGCATCTATTAGTTGTGTGGCCAGGTTTACCACATAACCAGCGTATGAGCTGGTTCAACTTTTCTTTCTTCTAGGACTTCAGATGTATGTCTGATGGCTTATAATAATGAGTATTAGGGACATACTTGTAATATCCCTTTCTTTTGGATGGCCTTGAGGAAATTCTCCTATTATTATTTCTACTAATGAATTTTTCTCTCTTCTGAGCCTTCTTTTCCTTTCTTTTAGACTTTCGTCTTTTAAATAGGGGATCGTCAATAGTGATGCCATATTTACTACAAAAGGATTTGTTGTTAGGCAGTATAGACATCTTTTCTAATTATTTGTTCATCTTTGAACTAGTACACAGAGTTACTGGTACTTTTGTGATAGTTGCATATATTTGTCCTCAAGTGTAAACTTTAAAAGGCAATTGAAAAGATTCTTGCAGTTTAATAATATCAGCCAACTTTGAGGGCAATGCTACAAGATAAAAAAATTTCCATAAGATATTTTTAGGATCTTTTACCAGGAAGATCCACTGCATCCAATCTCGGTGGAAATCTTCATACTGACTCATTTTCATGTATTTTAAATTTATCAAAATAATCTCATTTTTGTCTGAGACAAGAGTCTCAGTGCCACACCAATGTTCTTCAATCATGGAGGTTACAGCTCCAATAATATTATTTGTGGGAGTACCATCTGGATGGAAGATGATATCTCCATTCTCATATTTCAAAATTTCTTCTTCCATATTTTTAATCAAAGCTGGAGAAGTTTCAACTTCCCACCATCTTGCCAAGGTTCCAGTGAAGCATTGAATCATGATTTTACATGCTTCAACTTCAAACTTTCCTCTAACACACATGAGTTTATACTCGGACATCATCTGATCAATTACTTGTCTGATTTTCCCCATACTGAGATTATAAATATTCCACTCTTTATGACATTCAGGATATGGTGTGGCTGTCGGGATCAGGCTCAGGATGAGTATAAATATCCCAGTTTAGCATCTATTTCACCCACTGGGTTCCAACCTTGTGCTTCTTTCACCCATCCATGATTGTGAAGAATTTGTGCATCTCCATGACTGAAGGTTTTTTACAGTCAGCTGGCAGATCTTTGAAACTTGACTCAGGGATCAGATCATTTATCTGTTCTAGATACCTGAGACCATATTTTGGCATATTGGGTGGTCTCATTTTTCTGAACATTTCTGTTAATCTAGGATCTTCATTCTCTAAGGATGGAAATTCATGCATCATTAGAACATGATCTGACTCATGAGGGAATGAAATATCAAAAAATTTAGGATTAGGACAAGGATTAACTGAGGTAGAAGCTGGGGCTTCTCCTGTCCTGGAATGATGATTTTCATGAATGACCAAATAGGCAAGACTACTGAGATTGACTAAGGTTTTGAATTCTGGGCAAGAGACTTCAAGAGAATTGAAGTTCACAATCTGAGAAAATTCAAACAAAGAAATGTGCTTACAGGAGCTGGAAACAATACTGGAACAGGTTATATCTACAATTTCTGGATTTTTGTATAAAGGGGAATTTTTGCAGGCTTCTTCAATCCTCCGTTTCTTAATGGTAGATCTTCTAGGGAAAGACAGAGTGGCTGAGGATTGATCTTCATGGATGTTGGTAGAAGTGATAGATTTTTTAGAGATAGGCTTTGGGTTAGGAATGACCCAATGTTCAGGGAAGTTCAGATCTTCCCATTTGATTGCTTAGTGTTCTACCTTTTGACTTTTTGAATCAGTAAGAACAACAACACTTGTTTTAGAATCTCTACTGGGAGCATGGAGGACAGCAGGATAAAGGGTGTTTGTATGATGAAAACATCCACTAGTCTGTATCGCAATATTATTTCTTTTGTTCAGAATATCAAACCCTGAAGTCTGTATTTGAAGCTGTAAGATTTTTTCTATAGTTTCGTCAAATACGTAGACTAAAAAATTAGGGTAGCAATCAAACCAGACAGGACCATTAGACAATGGGGCTACAATCCCTCCAATAATTGAATTAGTGTATTTATTATGAGTAAGGTCTCTCACAGTGGTTAGGACATAAGTGTCTAACCCTTGATGAGTGAGAGCATTGATTCCAACCCTGACGCATCCAAGATGCAGATACTGAGTTTTTAATCTTCTTGCTTCTGCCTGAAGCTGTTTCAGATCTAAAAGGGGAATGGACTGAACATAGTCTGAATTTTCTTGTATAGAACTAATTGACTCCTTTATGGATATTCTAGTGGCAACCTTAAGGTGAAAGGGTGTCACATCGGAATATACTTCTGACACTGAGATACTTGGGAGTTTCCAATAGGCAGATGGCTCAGTTTCTTCATAAACTAATTTAGACGAATTCAGAATTTTATTTGAAGCAGTGACAAACATATCCCTAAGGGGATTTTCTTTAGCCTTCTCTCTTTCATATAATTCTCGAAAAGAAATCGATTTCTTGAAAGATTCCATTTTTCTTAAATAAAGAGAGGATGATTTTGAGTACTGACCTTTCTTGAACCAGACAATCTTTCTGGCTCTGATACCAATTTTACGCAGGGGCTTCACTGATCGAAGCTTGCAATGGCAATAACAGGGCTGACTGGCCTTGTTAAGTCTCTTATCTGTCTTTGATCTCTTTTAAAACCTTTACACGAACCCATCCACAAAACTACTTCCACTGTCACGCTCTAACGGATTAAACACAGCCTCCTGCCTTCAATAGCCTTGGCGTCCCTAGGTGTTTTCGCGAACCTCTGGCAAACCTCAAGCGAAAAAAGAGAGACAAATACTACCTCAATAGACAATGTAAAGATCAGAGTTACAAGCACTCAAAGAATGCAGAAAAACTTCTTCTCTTTATTGATATGAAAATTTCATTACATAAATCTTCTGCACTCAGATTTCTTGCTAGAGATCGATTGTTTCAGCATTTACCAGTGATAGCTTCTCAATAGATGAGATATCGTTCTGGAGGCTTCCTGGCTGAATACAGACTCTGTCTAAGAAATATATCACACAAATTATCACACAGACTCAAACTAATGATCTGTCCACTTTAGGTTCTCACCAGTGCCGAGCACACTGATGTGCAGGCTTCTCAGATCAACTACCAGACTTGAGTCACTTCTTTGTGATGCAAGCAGATCAAGCTTAGAGCTTTCAGATGCAGAGTAGGAAGAAATCAAGCTCTAACTCCAAACGCACACAAAGACTCCAACAACTGATGTCGAAAGAGTGAGCCTTACCCTCCTTATATAGGATGAGAGGGGGGACAAGGAATCAATTTGGATCTGTCAAGGACTAGGACGTGGAGGAGGAATCATTGCTTTCAGGTAACGCTAAGGAGACATCTGCGTAGAGATTCGTTCTTCCGGACATAAACATGTGGGTGCCAGTGCTAGGTACAAATTGGATGCCTTTTGGTATAGAAGGCCCACGAGAACTGTATAAAAGGAATATTTACACTGTGAAGCTTTTTACCGGAAAGCTCACGGGAAAACCAGTCACTGCCAGTCTATGGCTAGACATCAATATTACACAGTGGATGTTTTTAGGGAATCCATGGAAACCACTTAAGATTTTAATTTCTTTCTTCAAGGATTGATATACCAAGAAACCTGAATCTTTTGTAAACATGTTCATCCCAGGATTTGGTATAAATCCTTCTTACAGTCATTTGTTTTCCAGGTATGATCTGATGTTTGATCTTTGTCATAACTAGCCATTCATAATGGTGGGACATGTACCTATGGAGTATATCATCATCTTCTCTCATTGTAGGCATCAGAAATTCTTCTACATTGCTGTGTGCAGGATGAAAACATTCAATGTTTCTTTCATTACACCAATTACAAAGACTTTGGGTATAGGATTCATAATAGATTGGATCTAATGCAGTTTTATTAATTCCGTAGTCTCCCCACCATTTTTTCAACCAATTAATTTGGTGGTTCATCTGCATTATCCATGTAGGTCCAAATTTGATTTTGGTGTAATGAGTTTCAGCTTTACCATCGACATTTAATATATTCCACGATAGCTTTTTGTATCCTTCAAAGTCATAAACAGTGTCAGGAAATATAAGAAAAGGATTATTACCTGGCCATAGTGCACTGCCGATATTCCAAGTAGGATCTCTTGTCCTATTGATGCAGAAGTATCGATGATATACTCGACTCCTGTCACTTCCTTGAGTCCAGATCATACCGATATCATGAAAGTCATTTGAGAGACTTTATTAAGCAATATGGGCATCCATCATGCTTCTTGAGTAGACCATATCATGTATCAACTTGTTCCCCTTTGGATACACTTTTATTTCGGGTACTAAGTGTTGTAAGTCAGTATGTGGCTGCAACTTTGCATCCAATACCTTTGTACTTCGTAGTTGCCAAGTTGGTTTCCAATTATCTCTGTATTCTGACCAACTTTTATTTTTCTGATATAGATCTTAGTATTTCTTGCTGTTGATTAGGATCCCATTCTGTCACTATCACCATGACTTGTTCCTCTTCCTCTTGTTCTTGTTGCTAGATATATTCCTGGCTTAAGAAATCTGGCAACTGATTATTTATTCCTTTGATATGTTCCACTTTAAAATCAAAGTTTTCAAAGAGTGCTTGCCATCTAGAAAATTTGGCTTCTTCGAGCTTCTTAATGTCCTTCGTAAGGAATTTTCCTAATGCTGAGGCATCAGTTCTCAGCAAAAATGGCTTATTTACAAGATGTATTGTAAATTTATCAATACAATTCCAGGCAGCTTTTACTTCTCTTTCAATAACAGAGTAATTTTTTTTGTCTTGTTCCAGGTTCCAGAAGCAAACTGTATTACCTGCTCGATATTGTCTTTTTCATCCTTTTTCTGCTTTAATACACCTCCCCATCCAATGTCGCTAGCATTTGTTTCAACAATTTTAAAATAATTTTCATCAGCAACATATAGAATAGGCAGGCTTTTTACCTTGGCTTTAATTTTTCTAATAGCTTCTGTATGCTCTTCAGTCCAAGGTGAAGGACTTTTTCTCAATCTCTGATTCAACAGAGACCTATCTACTACACAATCCTTATAAAAAATCCCAACATAATTTAAACATCCTAGAAATATTTGAAGCTGTGTTTTGTCAAGGATGTCTTCAGGGAATTTGTATGCAAACTCCATAGCATGGATTTTCAAAGCAATCTGTCCATTCTGGATTGTGTGCCCCTGGAATTTGATTGAGATCTGGAAGATTTCAATATTCTTTTTACTGAGTACTAGACCATTTTTTTTGACCAACTTTATAAATATTTTGATGTGCTTAAAGTGGTCCTGAAGATTTTTTGAAAAAATAAGAATGTCATCTATGTAAACAAGCAGCCAATCTGCATAAGGTTTGAATATAGAATCCATAAGCTTCTGAAACTTTGAAGGAGCATGCTTGAGACAAAACGGCATGAAATTCCATTCATAATGTCCAGCTGGGATACTAAAGGCAGTCTTAAACTTATCTTTTTCTGCAATTGCAACCTGCCAGAAACCAGACTTTAGATCAAATTTTGAAAATATTTTTGCGCCAGAGATCCTACCCAATAAATCACCTTTGTGTATAATTGTATGGCTATCATCGGCAAGAACAGAATTCAGGGGCTTATAATTTATCACAAGCCTTGGAACGCCTCTGATTTGTTCTGATCTTTTGTTGAAATAGAACCCATAACAGTTCCATGGGTTGCTAGATTCTCTGATCAGCTTTCTGTTCAATAGCTAATTTATTTCTTTTTCACAAAGATCCCTTTATTCCTTATTCATTGGAATGGCTTTGGATTTACATGGCCTACTCATATACTCAGTTTTGTAGGGCAGTTCTACACAATGATGTTTCCTGTGCCAGAAGGCATTAGGTTCTTCTGAACAACATTCTTTTTCTATGAATGATTTTAATTCAGAGATTTTTCTCTGAATGTTAGGAGACTTTAGCTCCTCTTCTATATGGATGGTAGACTTCAGGTCCTTGAGCTCTGTGAGTTTATTTTCAGCCTTTTTAAGTTCCTGCATAGCCTGTACCATGGTAGAGACCCTAGGATTTGAAACATAGGGCATATCTATTTTTTGGATTTTCCTTCTAAAGTAGGTACAATTATAAAATAACCTGCTCTATTATTTTTCAATCTGATAGAGCCATGGGGTTCTACTGCTGCTAGGAAAAAATTTCCTAAAATGCAATCGACTGGGATGTCTCCTACTGCAAATTTTAACTTTATGCAATGAGTATCAAAGCAAACAGCAGCTTTGGGAACTTCATACTGTAGGGTTTTTCTCCTAACCCTATTATTTTCCTAGAGGCTGATATCCAATATTTGGAAGGGATGACCTTTTTTTTGAAAATATTTACATCTGCACCAGAATCTAAAAGTGCAGTGAGGGAAAACATCCCTCCTTTAATATAGACATTTATCTGAACATGATGTTGTTGGTATTTTATGGCTAGAACCCGCATTTCTCTGAATCCTACTGTAGGATCCTTTTTTCCCTCAAGAATTTCAACATTGGATTCTGTAAATGGAGTACTCTACAGTGTATAACTTGTACACTGGACTGAAACAGGTTGTGCCATTTCCTGTTTTCATTTTTCTAACTTAGCAACTTGGGATTTTAAATCAAAAATTTCAGTTTTGAGCATGTGAATTTCTCTACTCACCTCCCACAAAGTGAGTGAGCGAACTTTGTTCAGTTGCTGATCCTGCTGGTAGGCCCTGGTATTTCTTTCATAAGAAGCTTCGAGGAAGAGAGGCTTCTTACTGGCACTTTTTCTGGATGAATATGTCTGTGACATAAATGTCTCCATCAAGCGATTTTTTAAGTCTCCTTCTTCCATTGCACGGAGTTGTGCAAAAATATTGAGCTCATCTTCATCTGTTTGGGCCATAAGGACTTTTAGTTTTGAACTAAAGTCTTCTAATAGGTTGTCATCAGATGAAGAGTCAGATTCATCATCAGAATAACATCCACATTTACAATTTTCAGAATCTGAACAGGAACAATATAAATGAGCTTGTAGTTCTTCAACAGAAGAACTAGAAGAAGAAGATTCACTGCATGAATCAGAAGAGTAATCATGCAACTTTTGTTGTTGAATAAACAGGCGAGGACAGTTTTCTGCCTAATGGTGTGGAGACCCACACTTACTGCATCCATTTTCAGTTTTTACAACTGTCTTGCCTTTATTTGGAGGTTGAGATTTTCTACCTCTGTTTTTCTTTGATTCTTCTCCATCAGAGCATCTATTAGCTATGTGGCCAGGTTTACCACATAACCAGCGTATGAGCTGGTTCAACTTTTCTTTCTTCTGGGACTTCAGATGTATGTATGATGGCTTATAATAATGAGTATTAGGGACATACTTGTAATATCCCTTTCTTTTGGATGGCCTTGAGGAAATTCTCCTCTTATTATTTCTACTGATGAATTTTTCTCTCTTCTGAGCCTTCTTTGCCTTTCTTTTAGACTTTCGTCTTTTAAATAAGGGATCATCAATAGTCATGCCATATTTACTGCAAAAGGATTTGCTGTCAAGTAGTATAGACATCTTTTCTAAGGATTTTTTCATCTTTGAACTAGTACACAGAGTTACTAGTACTTTTTTTATAGTTGCATATATTTCTCCCCAAGTGTAAACTTCAAAAGGCAATTGAAAAGATTCTTGCAGTTTAATAATATCAACCAACTTTGAGGGAAATGCTGCAAGATAAACTTGTTTCCATAAGATATTTTTAGGATCTTTTACCAGGAAGATCTGCTGCCTCCAATCTCGGTGGAAATATTCATACTGACTCATTTTCATGCATTTAAAATTCATCAAAATAATCTCATTTTTGTCTGAAACAAGAGTCTCAGTGCCACACCAATTTTCTTCAATCATGGAGGTTGTAGATCCAATCATATTATTTGTAGGAGTACCATCTGGATGGAAGATGATATCTCCATTCTCATCTTTCAAAATTTCTTCTTCCATCTTTTTAATCAAATCTGGATAAGTTTCAACTTCCCACCATCTTGTCAAGGTTCCAGTGAAGCATTGAATCATGATTTTACATGCTTCAACTTAAGACTTTCCTCTGACACACATGATTTTATACTCAGACATCATCTGATCAATTACTTGTCTGATTTTCCCCATACTGAGATTATCAATATTCCACTCTTTATGACATTCAGGATAGAATGAATGTGTTTCTGGCAATTTACCTATCCCACTCAGATCTGGAGCAATATATCTAGTAAACTGGCTTTCTAGGGGTTCATAGACTGGAAGGACTTGAGTCTCAAGCTCTTTGTTAGATTCTTTTATTAAGGAGGCAAGGGTAATTCTTTCTTCAGTAGGTTTCTGGGAATATTGTGAGGACTCTCCAACTTCTTTTGGAAAAATATGAGGAAACTTGTCAATGGTGTTGACAGGGTTCTAGATATGTACATTCTTTCTCCTATGAAAAAAGGAAGCTGGGATAGGTTTTTCTATTTTAGAAGGATTAAACCTGTCAAACTTGTCAGACAAATCAGATATAAGGCCTCTAGTAGAATAGGCTTCTCTTACTATTCTATTTTCAACTTCTTCCATTTTACTCAAAGACTCTCTGGAGTATGACTTAACCAAAGAAGAATCAAACTGTACATTATTCAAAGCATTATTCACATCATTCACAGAGACTTGTAATATATCAAATTGTTCTTTCACAAAGACAGTTTTGGAAACATTCTTGTCTAGGTCCGTTATAGCAGTGTTGGACCAGTTCACAATATTTTATGTTGCTCTTTCTTTTATATGAAATACTGGCTAATTATATCAAGTAATTATAGTTTATTATGTTCATTTATCAAAATTTTGACGAGTTTCTGTTAGCGATATTTAACCTTCGTATTGCGTTTAATTTATAGAGAGTTTTCATGAGGTGATGGTCATCTACTAATAACTCATTTTTGAGAATTAACTAACATGTTATTGAATTAAATAAGAACCATAATAAACCTAGTCTAAATATAGGTTTCAGTTCCATGCACTTTCACACCAGTACCAAAAACCAATGCGTTGGGTCAAAATAACCTCTCATGTGGGAAATCAATCGCTCTCCGGGAAGGCATATCACCCACCTACTTTCATGACAGGCACAACGTAGCATGTTGGGATTTTATTTGAGATCAATATTGTATGGAGAAAAAAACATAGCCTAACCTAATGTGTATACTCTCGTAAGTCAACAACATGGTGGCTCCAACCAATGTCTCTTCTCGCTTCAACAATGGGGTAACACTTATTTTCTTCTCTTTCCACTGGGCTTCACATTGCATATTCATATCCCAACACACACATATTGAAAGATTTATTTCAAACACTAGGAATTCCTTCTGAATACATGGAAAATATTGCATATCGTTTGAAAACTATCTCCTTGATCAATCAAGAGAGTAGAATAATGCATGAAACATAATTATAAAATTACATAGTACGATCTTTTCAAGAAAATAAAACTTCAATTATGTAAAAAAAATGTTCAATAATAGGAAGGATAAAATATTAGTAAATTTCCCCTTCTCTTTCTTTTGGTAGGTAAAACAACATCAGAATTTTTACTTTTTTTGACTTCATTGCACATAGAAATCATATGCTATTAATGTGCCATAATATTCTCCAATGGGTATCTTCAAACATCACCAGTATAAAACTTGTGAGATAATTACGAGAATATATAAGTTCAAACTACCAAGCACTAAATAATGTTGCTATAGTGCCAACATAGAATAGAAAATGAGGGCAGGAAAATATGATGCAGTCTCAAATGTACCACAAAGAATAGTTAAGTTCATAGTCCATGGTTTATTGAAAACAATTATGAAGTAATCGTCAGGACTCACTTCATGGTTTCAAATCTAGAGATAACCCTGTATTAACAATGTTATGAAGACCCTTGTTATCTACATCCCCGCAAAGAGTTATCAAAGACTCCTCCATTCATGTTATAAAAGGGAAGCAAATTTTTTGTGGTTATTCAAGAATGCCTTTACAGTTGTAAAGGGATCGAAATCATGTTGAGCACCCATGTTTAATGTATTCTCATCCCTTGAAATTCTATGGGAAATAGCGGCTCCAACTACAGTCTTTGTCAAAGGGCTCATAGTGTGGAAGTGAGATGCCTTCAACCTATCCCCTCTTTCCGTTAAATTCAAATAAGAAATGATATTTGGTTGCACCGAATTTTCTTGCCAATGTCAGAGAACAAACCATGTCCCTTAACGATTGTTGTGATTCCACAACCTGATTGGATCGCTAGGTGTTCTAAAGCCAACAATGGGCGGAGAATAGGAGACCCGAAATGAATAGTGTAAACTCCAAAAACCAGATCATATGATTTCAATAATATTATTCTTCAAAGCTGAAATATTTATAGTTAATTTTTCTAAAGATGTTGTGCAACTATTGTGGCCACTGGTTTTTATATGTTCTACTGTAATTGGGTTTTTTTGTGACATTTCCCAAATTGCTTCATCAACCTTTTATGAGTTGGATCCAATAATTTATCTCCCTTTCCTATAGTACTACCATGAAGCTCATAAACAAAATTAGTTGAAATGGAAAATAAAAATCCTTCGTCATCCACTGCCATGGTCAAAAATGTTAAAAATGGGATAAGTGCTTTGGCATAAATAATTTTTTCAAAAATTCAAACACTTGAAATGACTATAGGTTTGCAGCTACTAAAAAATACCATCACTATAAGAGATGAGCAAACTTTAGGAATCCGGAAACAATAAACCATTCCTAGCGACCTCCCTTGCCCGCCGCTCCATGTTACCATACCACTTGTTGCCGTTATCGACAATGCAATCGCCAACATCCATCTAGTCAGAGAGTGTGGAGATTGTATGTTCCACTGGTGTGCCGACCTTGACGAGCATGATCACTAACCTCATAGTTCAGACAAAAGGAAGGCACACAATGGAAATAAACAAGTTGAGTGACACTTAGGCGACTGATAATTCAGGTAGGATTTGGTGGTGAAATCTAACGGACGAAAATCTTTCAATCATCTAAAAATTGATCGAACGTTGCCCAATGGTGTAGAGTGGCATACTAAGGAATTTCTTCCTAGAGGGAACACCTTACGACATAAAAATACTCATCTGATAATACATCTCAGATTTACAAGATTAAAAAAAATCATAAAATTTAACTAAATGATAAATTTATTTTAAATTATCATTATTACATGCTTGTCTATTTTTTAATATGACTCTAGTATTTTAATTTAATTATCAATAATTATCAAGTAGTTGGTAGAGATTTAACTTTCATCAAATATATTCTATACTATTCCGTGGAAGTAAATTTGTATGGGGCACCTATTAATTACTAATAACTAACTATTCGATGGAGGTAAATTCTTACCATCCACCTAATAATTATTAATAACCAAATTAAATTTCTAGAAAACTGGTTTGAAAATAGACACGCCTATATTTTAACAGAAAATAAACACACTTATATATCTACTATAAATAAATTATTAATTCGAATTAATATAATTTAAAAATATATACATGTAATATAATTAAAATTATTGATTTAAATTAAAATAATAATTTAAAAATATATTAGTGTGAATTTATCTTGACTTTAAATGTATCTTAGTCATTTTCTTAATTTTAAAAATATTGTAATTCAAAAAATTATATATATATATATATATAGCAATTCAACATGCTCTGAATTCTTTCTTGGAACTGTCGGGGCTTTCCATGGAACAAAGGCCCCAAGCTAAGTTGGATCTCGAATGAAGTTAATATTATATTGCTAGTTTAAACTTGGGAGGACAAGGAATCAAGGTCCCTAACATAGATGGCTTTGTACTATGGTCAATCCAGAACAAGTGATCCTACCATAGAGGCATTGGAGGTATAGTTTGTTACATTAGGAAGAACATCTCCCCACATGCCAGGCTTTATTAAAAATACCATTACAACCAATATATTTGGATAGAGATTAATGACATTAATGATAAAAAAACTACATATAAATCTCTTATTTTTCCCCTATCAATTCTAACTTATATAAGAAAAACAATTTAGATAAAAATGTTCCCTACAATGGTTTAGAGAATGATATTTATAGCCTAAGGAATGAAAGTAATATCCTCTTAATGGGTGACTTTAATGCTCGAAATTCAAGCAACCAAGCTATTCTTCTAATAAATTATTCCAACACTAATCCTCTTTGGTTAGACGCAGACCTTACTCTAGCCTGCTGGTACAAAAGAAGCTCTGAAGATCTAGGAGGGAATTTGTTTGGGTCTTAGCTAGTCAAGCTCTGCAGTGCTCAAGATCTCATAATTTGCAACAGTCTAAAGAAGTGTCCCAATTCTAGCCAGATGGCCTGTATCTATGGGCTTGGTAGCAACATGGTAGACTATGTTATTTCCGATATGCTTTTATACAATGAAATAATAGATTTTGACATATTAAACAACCACGATCTTCACTTAGATCATAGACCTTTAATTTTAACTCAATTTTTTCATGCATAGAGATCCCATAGAAGATAATCCTTATAGCAAAAATAACTTAACATTTGATAGAAATGAAAATTGTATTCTTCTAAATGAATAAAAAAATATTTTTCTTCCTTTATCTAGTATAGAGAACATAGAAGATCTCTATCATAATTTTACTACAACCCTCTCATATTCTATTAACAAGTTATCAATTGAAGTTTCAAGTAATAAAAGAAATAGAAAAACTAACCCTTGGTATGATAAAGATTGTAAAAGTGCGAGGAGAGAAATAAAGGAAGTTGTTGATGAGTCTCTTAAAAATGGCGAGATAAAAATATACAAAGCCCTAAATAAAAGGGAAAAAACGTTGTATATTCATGAAAGATAAGAAAATCTCTTACACCTCTCTAAGGTAGCTCCTAAGAAATTCTGGAGGCAGATTCTAACTAGAAAAGCTAAAGATAATAATAGAATTACTTTACATGACTGAAATTCCTATCTTAAAAAGCTCTATCAATCTCCAAATGTCATAGATAACTTTGAAACCCTACTCACAAGGGAAGAAGTTTTCTCATTAGAAGACATAGATTTTGGGGTTAAGCACGCCGCAAATGGAAAAGCTAAGGATATTGAAGGTTACCGGGCAAAAATCTTAAAAATTAGAGGTCTTGTCCTCATCCCTCACATCCACAAGATTTTCAATCAAGCAGTCAAGCAAGGGTTCCCTAAACCATGGACTCAGAGCCTCATTTTCCTATTTTTAAAAGTGGGGATACAAATAAGCCTTCTAATTATTTGACAATTATGATTAGCCTTCTCTTAGGCAAGTTATATGGTATTATTTTGGAAAAGAAGATGAGCATATGGCTCGAAAGTGAATGTAAGCGGGCTAAAGGCAAAACAGGTTTTAGAAGGTAGCACTCAACAATGGACCACCTCATTACATTTAGGATCATTGTGGAGGAATGTCATATTGATAAATCCAATCCCTTTTTTAGCTTTGTGGGCTTTAGAAAGGCTTTCGATACGGTACCTAGAAATAACCTATGGAATAGATTAGAGGAGTTAAAGGTTCCTTTCAAGTTGAAAGTTGCTGCTATAAGGTTATACGAGAATGTAATTTCCTAGTTTAAGAGCAATGAGGGGTGATCGAAAGATATTAAGTGTAATATCAGAATTAAACAAGGTTGCCCCCTCTCCCCTACCCTATTTGGCATTTACATCAACAAGCTAGAAGGTTGTTTAGAGGAAGCAGGTTGTGCCCGCACAATCTTAGCTGGAATAGTCATCATCCTTCTTCTCTATGCTGACAATAATGTTCTTCTGGCAAGGTGTCCATTTGATCTTGATAAGTAACCAGGACTTCTTAAGGATTTCTACTCTACCATGGGTATGACTATTAACACTGACAAAAAAAGAACTTATGATTATCAAATCCAAGAAGGACACTTATGCTAATTTTGTGTATGACAATAGAAACTTGGAGGAAGTGTCTTCTTACAAGTCCCTGGGAATTGATATTCGTCACAAGCTCAACTCGAACTATAGCATTGAGAAAAGGATTAATGGAGGGTGGAAAGTTTATTTTGTTCTTGAAAATAATTGTAAAACAACAAACCTTATGATGTGGGATAAAAAGAAACTCCTCTTCAAAACTTTAGTCACTCATGTTATCTTGTATGGATGTGAGGTTTGGGGTTGCAGCATCTCTAGAGAATCTTGGAGAAAGATTGAGCAAATCTAGAGGCATTTTATAATGTATAACCTCAAAATTAAAAGCAATACACCATATCCTATTCTCCTTATAGAAGTGGGCTTTTCCCCTATCAAGAGCCTAGCTATGACTAGGCTCCTGTTGTACAAGCACAAATTCAATAACATGAGAGACCATAGACTTCCTAAGCTAGTTTTTAATTCTATCCAAAACCACCTATAGCTTAAACGAGGTTGGTATAAAGATAACAGGGCCTAGTTAAACCATTGGGAGATCGACGAAAATGTTGCATTGCAAAATATTAATAACATTAAAAATATTGTTACTTATAGGTTTAAAGAGAAAATGTGGTGTGGGAAAGATTTAGAGGCTAAAATAAAATTAAGATATTATAAGGAGGCCATCAACCCTACTCTAGAAGATCAAAAGTATCTCTCTGTTTTAACTAGCTCAAAGAAAAAAATTAATATAGCCAAGATAAGAACAAACTCTCATGAGCTCCATAGTGAAACAAGTTGTTGAGCAGTTCCTAAAACACCATTGGTGGAGCTCGGGACACTTCTCTCCAATCTCTTTGAGCATAGGAGTACAAATTTAAAACAAACTAAATAATTAGTTTCTTTAGGTCTGATAGACCAATGTTTGGTTTCAATGGAATTTAACCACCATCATCATCATCACACACACACACACATATATATTCTTTTAATTCAATTAAAAATAAAAATACATAAATGCTTTTAAAATAAATAATCTTTTATTTATTGTTGTTACTAACATTATTGATTTTTTAAAGTTTTAATCTTTATTATTCAACTATTAATTATTGATAATTAAATTGAAATTTTGGAAACCTATTTCAAAACAAATATATCTACGAGTATAAATATATATTAGAATATTTTATTTATAAAAAATATTAAAAGATATTTACATAAGATATTGTCTAGCTATTTTAGGTTTTGGAGTTTTTGGCCTAAATTTAACAAAAATAATTTTTGGTTAGATTATATTTTTTCTTTTTGTTATTTATAATCCATTTTTTGAATGCAAAAATAAATTCAGCACGTGAAAAACTCTTACAACATTTAATTATGAAAAAATCACAAATTTAACAACAACAAATTTATATAAGATTTTGAGCAAATTTATCCAAAAAGTTAACATTTAAAAAAAATTAACAACTTAACACATTTAATAATTAAGCATTAAAAGATTTCCTTTGCCATATACTAATAGCACATCAACTTCTGCATTTCCCACAACTACATTTAGCACTAAAATATTGTGAGAGATATTTACTTGGGTTGATTACAGATCCTGGAAAGAAATATCTAAGAATCTGACAATCAAAAGAAAAGTGAAACAATTCTGTCAACGTTAAAGATATTCCCAGAAAATCAAGAGAGAAGCGAAATAATTCACCTTAAGTAACTGTCAAATTTAGAAATATTCTCAAAATTCACAGCAGACGATGGATTTCCTTGTCAAATTTAAAGATATTCCCAGAAAGTCAAAAGAGTAGAGCAACAATTCACCTTAAGTAACTGTCAAATTTAAAAATGTTCACAAAATTCACAGCAGACTATGGATTTCCTTTTCAAGCGCTTTAACGGCTACGCATGGAACGCACACCACCATTCACTCCACTTTTCTTTTCAGGAGAACGCAGGAATGCAATGGGGAATCCCAAAGTCCTGAGCATAGTAATAGGGCATGCAATCACGGGTTCACCCCAACCAAAGTCCACTTCATTAAATCCAGTCAGTAAGATACGCGTCTTCAACACACATACGCACATCGCTCATCTCTGGGCATGACCGTTTCATTTCAAGAAACGCCATGCTCGATCTCACGTACTCCTCATTTAAAGACATCTTTGCCTTCTTTATCATCTTTACAACATGCGAAAGGGATCCATTGACAACTTCTCCCGCTGTAGTGTTGCGTGCACATGCCACGGACCAACCATTGCCGTCTTATCCCTCTGCGAGAGGGAGGTCGAATGCCCTCCTCATGTCCACCGCGAAGAGAAGCCTGACGGTATGGTCAAGAAGAATCCCTAGAGCAACTCTTCTCGCTCGCCATGCGAACGCTGCTAACACTTCGAACGTGGAACAATGCTACTTCAACTCTTCTGCGATGGGCTGCTTTATACTCTGTAAAACATCCGAGCTGATGAAAAACGAAGCCAGTATCAGGTCCTCGGTTTTCACATTGGCCATCTGCTGCTGCATGGAACAATTAGGGTTGACCATGAATCCACTTTCAAGAAGTTCATCATGCTGAAAACGGACTAAACTTGTACATATGGAGCCCGTCATGACAACCAAAATATTTGTGGAGCGCGTCGTGGCAAACAATATTGTGAGATATAGGACAGTATATTTTACTTATAGGAAGAAGCTAAACGTGGGATATCTTACAGTGTATCTTGGGATATCTTACAGTATTTCTTAAGTATCAAATAGTTAACCGATGTTATATAAAGAAACACGTTATCAGATCAGAGAAGTTCTTAAACACATTTTTTCAAAGGCATTTATATTTTAGTCCCACCTCACGAAAAGTTGACTCCATGATAAACATGTCACTCTTATGTATATATAAATGGAAGAAGCTAAACGTGGGATAAACCGGAGGTGTCGGTGATTTGTTACCTCCGGCGATCCCTCGGCGATTTTCCGGTCTCCGGTCCTCCTCCCGTCTTCGTCTCTCCATGCCATTGCATGACTTACATAGTGTTCCACATGCCATATTTATGGTATCGTATGACATGCAAGATATTCCCTGTTATATGTGAACGATTCGACATATTACTCTTTCTCCAAGAAAATTTGAATTTCAAGTTTGTTGCTCTGGCATTTATTTGAATTTCAAATTTACTGAGCACTCCATTTCAAGTCGAAACTGAAGGCACTCCGAAGGCAGGAGTTCAACACTAACGAATGGACAGGATGGGCCTCTTCATTTTGTTTGTTACGCTGAGTATATTTTAGGAAAATGGGTTTCGTGGCACAAAGAATGTAAAGCCTTAAAAGAAATGTGTGCTTCCACAAACCCAACAACACATGCTGCTTCAAACGTTGGGTTTGTTCGGAAGTCGAGCGTTGGGTAGAAAACAATGTTTTGGTGTTGGGTACGAGTGATATTAGGAGATCCGATTTTAGGTTCACGGATCGATTTCAGGGCGCTTTTATATCGGCGTGGGTGGTGATCTTGAAACCAACAATAGTTTGGGGGGCGCTTGGACTCGAAGTAGCAGACCGATGGTGGCAAACCAAGTAGCAGACAAACGATGTAGCACACAATCGATGATGACAAACGAAGTAGCAGACAAGTAACTACTATCGGGCCTCAATCTTGGAGAATTAACCAATTGTCTAACATTTGATCTAATGACTCAAACATAGACACAGTCGCAGCTAGGGGAGTTCTTTTCAAATAAGAATGTCTTACAGCCTAAAATATATATGGGGGGAGTTCTTTTCAAATAAGAATGTCTTACAGCCTAAAATATATATGGGCTTTGTCACTTATTTTTGTTACCCAAAAGAACATCATGTGGACACACTTACTATTTGGAGATTCTCTTCTAATATTGCGGCATATCAAAGACTCTCTCCCAAAGGAGAAATCTATAGAAAACAACATGAAAAAAATCAAGAAATTTGCAAAAGATATTGCATCCAAATCTTATTTTCATTTGACTCCCTCCAAAGAGAAATCTCTGGAAAACATCATGAAAAGAATCACGAAAATTGCAAAAGGTTTTGCATCCAAAGCTTATTTTTGTGTCCTAAGAGACTTCAACAGAGATGTAGACAAGTATGTTAATTGTAATTGAAGATATTAAAAAAATTCCCTAGTAATGTTGTGTTGTACATTTTGTGTTTTGTTAGGGAAATTTTGTAAGGGACTCACCTACAAATCCTCTCTTTTTATTGCTCAAATATATTATCCCAAGGAAAGTCATCTATTGTTTTTGGAAAGAAGAAAAAGATTTGAATATTTTGATGAATTAGCTCTATAGTGCCTAATGTATTTGCTATGAACTAGATGTAGAATTATATAATACAAACTCTTTCCAATTATCAAAAGTGTATCTAAAATTTTATATTAAATAATAAAATAGTACAAATATAAATATAATAATAGTTCACGTAAAAAAGTAGATCTTACTACATATCAAAATTATACTTAACATTAAATAATATAATAGTGCAAGTATAAATACAAAATCTATGTTAATAATTGAAAAATGGCTTGCACCACCGAGATTTGATCATTTTTCATCATTTCAAAATCTCCTTAAATATTGTATAAACAACAAAACTTAAACTTGTGATTCTAACAAATCTTTGTTGAAGGAAAAAATAATAGAAAAAAAATGGACAAAATGTGGAATGGTAAGACAACTTGGTCAAAATGTTATAACCATGATAACTTACGTTTTTTTAGTTAATTTATATATCATATGTATAAGTTTTTTTAAACCATATATAATATATATAAAGTTGAAATAAACCACATTATCCATATTAAATTTTTCTTTTGTTATTAATAATTTTAATTTTAAATGCATATCAAAATGATCTTAACTCAATTGGTTTGGTGAACAATTTGTTTCACCATGGATCTTATTTAACCCCAATTGATATATTGAAACTAAGTTTACATGGAGCCTCAGAAGGAAAACCAATAACCAGGTAGAGATGTCCTTCTTCAAGGTTTGCACATTGCTAAAAACAAAGGAATCATTATTCTTGGGAACTCGCTAATCACAATTCATAATATTACAAAGGAAGCTAGCCCAAACCATAAATACGTTGCACTGATGCTCCAAAGAATCAAAGTATTAATGAAATATTTACATTCCAAATAACTTTTTCACATCCTTAGAATACATAACGTTGAGGATGATCAGCAAGTAAATAGAGCTAGGTCCTTGGAAGAGACTAATGAAAAAATAAATGACTCTATTTATTCTTCTCCCATGCCTAAGGATAAATGTATTTTGGTTATTGGTCCATTTGTCGATCTCCCCTTTATTTGGAAATATGTTTTAGAAAAATATATTTAATATCTTGTCTCATCTCCTCCCTCTAACTATTCCCCATTTCCCCTTTCCCTTTATCCTTCCTTACCCTCCATCTCCTATGCATATTCCCCTCCATGCCATCTCTTATCTCTTCATCAGGCTCCCCACATGCGTATCATTTAGAAGGAATTTTTGGATTCCCCTTGACGTGGCATCAAACAATGCCCACTGACATGCACATGCTACTATTTCCTATTCGCATGCTTGTTATTAATGCATCTATCTACCTGGATCTCAAAAATGAGCTCTGCTCAGGATAATGATGGTATTTGTTGGAAGCAACAATGAGGAATGAATGGTAGAATGATAAGAAACATGTGGTTGAGTAGGGGAATTAGAAATAAATCATACTTTCATAAGAACCATGTTTCTTCCATGACTGAATTAGCTCCTTTGTCTATTTCTCCACCTTTGATAATTTTTACTTTTGTTATAGCTCTGGCCCCAAATTTCAATGTGGCATCCAAGCGCACATCTTTTAGGAAGCTCTATGAAGTGCTTCTCTGTCTCATATTACAATTTCTTATCCCTTGGATTTTTCATTGATGGAATCATCACTCTTGTTTGTGGGAGATTTTTCTTAAAGGTCTCTTGGGCTCATAATCAACTTCGACATCACCTTCCCACTATCCTCAGTTAGTAACACATTGCCCTATACTCAATTGCATGAAGATACGTCTGGGTTAAATTTTTCCAATTTGGTTATTAACAATAGAAATGTTTCAAAAGGAAACCCCTTTAAGGTACGTCCATATTTCGTTGCTTTTAGTTTTAATTCTTTATTCTTAGAAGGGTCAAGGGCTTTGCTAGGTACCTCTTCACCTATTATAAGGTACTCTCCCTTTAGTGGTTTTAAGAATCATTTGGCCTAGTAGGATTCTATTCATTTTATGTTTATAGGCTTTCAACAGATTATCTTGGTTTAGAAAATTGAAAATCAATGTAGTCTAGGAAGGTTTTTTTCTTTTCCAAGATATCAGAAATTGGAACTTCGCCCTCAAGCTCTTCTCTGCTCTTCCAATTATGATGGATTTTCTTTGTGACATTCTCTTGAGAAGGTTTGTTCTAACTCTCCATCTTATTGGTTTTCCTCACGATTTTCTCCCACATATCACTATGGATGTCGGCTCCTCTTCCAACTCTTCTTCGGCATCAAGCCCTTTTTCACATTATCTATATGTACATGAAGCCATGAAAATGGTAAATTATGATATGTAGGTTAATTTGTGCCTATTGAATCACTATCATATTGATCAGAATGACAAAATTGTGTCCCTCTAGCACTAGATGTCACATTTTTAAGACGAAGTGGACGTGCTCAAGGAATTAATTATGGACATCTAGTTCAACAAGGATAAGAAATCATTTTAAGACCGACTTCAAGAGGAAACAAGCAAGAGAGACATTGATCTCAACACAACTTCTTTTGAAAATGATTAGTGTGCATGATTACTTGCTATAGGCGCCTCTTAATGTATTTTGGTTTTGTTGTAGTGATCCGGATTTATAAAGGAACGAAATGAAATACATGTCTAAACATAATCAAATGTCTACAATGAAAACAAAACTTTAATAACAAAGTACTAAAAATTGTTACATGAAGAATGGAAATAAGCTAGTTCAGGTGATGGTAGCTTAAATATGAGAATATATGTGATGAATAAATGCCTTTTGAACTATGTTAAAATGAGGCATGAAGGCATTTTTATTATTGATAAAAAATTAGAAACACAAAACATCCAAAAGCCTAACCCTAGGAGATAAAAAACCAAAATCTTGTGGGGCTTATTGGGGTTAGTTGGAACATCAAATTTTATTTGGCATTGTAACTTTGGCAAACGATCTCAGTTTGACTATCATAATACCTTTTTTCAAAAATATCCAAGAGGATCCATGCACCTCTTGGGGTCTTGCACTTTTATAGTCTCTTTGTTTTCCCCAAAAACGTCTTTTAGGCCCTCAAAACAACTCTTGAAGTTTAGGACCCAAAAAGCTGCAAAAAATAGTAAGTTGTGGTACAATTAAGGAAACTAAAAGAAAAAATGTTGGGGACTCAAGTGGTATAGGAGGGTGGCCACCAATATCCACGTGGATCGGTCCTCCCCCCTTAGGAAGCAATGAACCCCATTTTTTTGAGTTCCACCATGAGATGGGGAAATTGTTGTTGAACTTCGTCCCTGGTGAGCCATTTGCCTTGGTGCAAGAGTTGGCCCATTTTAACAACCTGATACATTTCGATATTTTTTTGGTGACTATAATTAATTTGTGTGTCAATGATCCAATCAGTTGTGGATTTTTCCATACAATTTGGGTTGAGCTATATGGGTGTTAATTGTTCTACAATGTCTGATGTGTCCAACAATGGTGGAAAATATGGTCTAAGGTGGTCCACATTGAACACTGGGTGCAGGAAAAGGAATAGGGGGATGTTGAGCTCGAAATAATTTTCTCCCACAACCTTGGTGATGGTGTAAGGCCCATATGAGAGTGGTCGGATCTTTCGATGGTCTTTGGTAAGGTGTTATTTCTCCAAATTCAACCAAACCTTGCTTCCAATATGAAACTTATGTGGCACTTGATGTTCATTGTGTCACTGCTTGTACTTGACATTTGAATTCTCCAGGATTTCATGAACCTACTGGTAGATGTGCTAGATGTGTTCGATAAACCTGGTTTCTTATCAGCCTCAGACTGTACATGTGTGGATTATGTTTGTGTAGTCGCACGAGCCATGGCAACATCAATTAGACACAAAGGTTGAAATACCAAATCCACTTGAAATGGAATTTGAGCATTCAAGATATGGAGAGATATATTATAGATGTGTTTCACATAGGGAAGGCTCGCATCCTTGGTTCGTGGATGCTTAAATTTGTACATGCATAGGATCTGCACTATCATCATGTTAATGACCTCTACCTAGCCATCAGTATGGGGATGGAATGTAGTCGACTTGGTGAGCTTGTTGTCCAATAGTGTCTAGAGGGTTGACTAGAATGTGCTCAAGAACGTGCTATCTAGATTTGATATAATGGTCTACAAGATCCCAAAATGTACCCATACTTGTTTAAAGAAGACTTTGGAATTTTCCTCTCTTTTGATACCTTTATTGAAGGCCGCCAATGTATACATCTTAGAAAATCTATCCACGACCACAAATACATGGTCATTACCATGCTTGGTAGAAGGGAGGCAAGACAGATATTCTATGGAGATTGATTCCCCAAGATGGCTTGGAATAGGAATATGAGTGTACAAGTCTTGATTTTTGATGGTTGGCTTGGCGATGGCATAAGTAGTGCAGGATCTGATATATTTCCCAACATCTTGTTAGATTTGTTTCTAATAAAAATACTTATGTAGTATAAACATAGTTTTCTCCATGCCAAAGTTTCATAGAACTTGACTGTAGTGCGCTTCCCAAATCAATTTGGCACACTTTCTTGAAGGAACAAAAAAGTGGTCCAGTTAGTATAATAATGTGTCATGGAGGTGGAAATATGGAACTTGTTTTCCATCCAGTAGCATCTGGTAAGTGGTGGTGAAATCTAGATCATTCTTGAACAGTTGTGGCCATCTAGAGGTCTCGTGGACAGAAGAGTTGAGAACAATAGTTAGTGTTGCAATTGGGGGGTGACTGAGGAAATAAAGAACATGATTGGTGTTTCCCTTATTTTACTTAAATTTCAAGTGGAATTGTTGCATATATGTAGCCAACTTCTGATGGTGATCATTCTACAACTTCCCTTGTGTCTATATAAATTGAAGAGGACAGTGATCTATGTGGATGACCATTTCCTTCCCCATAATGTAATGTTTCCATATTCGGTAAGCCTGCATGATAGAATACACCTCCTTATCATAGTTGGGGCACATCTAAATTGTATCAAAAAGTGTGTCATTGTGATAGGCCATCATATGCACTATTTCGGTGATAATTTCACCAATAACGTAGTCAGCTATGTTTGTCTTGATTTCAAATGGTTGTTATAGGTCTAGAAATGTGAGTATTGGTGCAGAGAAGAGGTGGCGATTCAACTCAATGAACAAATTCTATTGGGATTCAGACTAATAAAACTTTTCTTTCACTCTGACCTTGGTAACCATACCCAAAGGCCAAGCGATATGGGAAAATCCCAACACAAACATACCATAAAAAATGGCAAGGCCAAAAAAGCTATGAAGCTCTATTAGAGTGGTTGATGCTAGCCAATCATGAATGAATTGGATCTTAGTTGGATCCACATGGATGCCTTGATCTTTTATGACATAACCTATATATTGGACCTGGCTAATGCGAAAGGTGCATTTCTTTAGGTTGGCACATAGTTTGTGCTTCAACAGGGTTTGGAGGACCTCAAAAATGTGTTGCAAGTGCTCTCCCAAAATCTTGTTGAAGATATGAATGTAGTCCAGATATACCACCACAAACAAGATGGTGAAGGGCCACAAGATGTCATCCACGAGCCTCATAAAATTTGCAAGGGCATTCTCTACCAAAACAACATGACCAACCATTCAAAAAGCACCTCCTTATATTTGAAGGTAGTCTTCCATACATTTTTGGTTTCTATTAGAACTTGGTGATAACCAAACTTTAGGTCGATCTTTCTGAAATACATGGTCCCCTTGAGCTGTCCAGGAAGGTCATAAATCCATGGGATTGCTTACCTATTCCTGATAATGATTTTTTCTAGTGCCCAATAATCAATGCAGAGCCTATAGGTCCCATTCGTCTTATATATAAGTATAATCAAGGTCCCATAAGGTGAGGAACTTCGTCATATGTTCCTTTTTTGCAGCATCTCTTTGATCTACCGCTTGATCTCTCCATTTTCTAGAATGGATTGTTGGTATATTTATCCATTTGGTAGAGGCACTTCAGGTGTCAGATTAATTGAATCCTTGACTAGAAAATGTAAGGGAACCCTAATGGGTGAGGAGAAGATTTCCTTGTATTGTTCGACAACCTTATCCACCTGCTTTTGTTACGTGGGAGAACCTTTCCCGCAGGCCATGGATGTGGACATGGTCTTTTCCTTATTTTTAGTGCGAATGAAAAGAAAAAAAATTCCTAGTCTAGGAGATGATCTTACTGCATTTCTTAGAAGAGATCAAAGGGATGGTGGTAGTCATTTAAGTTAGTCATTTTTATGTTAGTCATGGAAATTGATAGAATTGATATATGTGAAAAAAATTTGAGATTATTATTATTATTATAATCATAAACTTTGAAAAACAAGTTTGCAAATATATAAATATACAAATGATCTAAAACCTAAAATATAAACTAGAAAGATAGGTGCAAAGAAACTAATCCCTAAACTAAGTTAGTGATTTAAGTTGGTCATTTTTATGTTAGTCATGGAAATTGATATAATTGATATATGTGAAAAAAAATTGAGATCACTTCACAATGTTGTGAATCCCTGAAATGAAAAGAATGTATGTATGAATACTGAATTTTTTTGGCTAATTGAAAAATAAAACAGATCGCACGTAGAGTGTTGGAATGGGATGTGAGAGAGAAGCACCATGAAAAAATAACACCACCTACAAAGGAGCCTAATAGCATGAATAAAAGTCTCATGTCATGAGACAAAACGTTTGAATGAAATAGAGTTGGGAAGTTAAAAAAATTTATTTAAAATTCTTGAGTATATCTCCTGAAAAACTAAATCTTGTGACACAGGACCAAATAATGGAGCATGGATCTCAAGAAGAATATTGTTGTGATGGAATTTCAACCTTGTGGCGCTAATTTATCTCATGGAAGCAACTTGTAACTAATACCTTGACTATAAGAGTACATGAGTAGTGTAGTGGAGCACAACAAATCATTACTTGCCTATAAGGCTCCATGCACATTACATTAGAGCACATGAGACTAGTACATGGTTGTAACACTCTAATGATTAACCCATGCAGGAAAACCTTTGGATAGGTACATTTCATATAATGGGGGTTTTCTAGGCCCACAAAGGTGAGTAGTTGATGGGGGCCAATGTAAGAAAATATTTGGACATGTAGAATTCCTGAAACATGGATTTCGTCGGCTTTGAAAGGTGAGTAGTTGATGGGAACATAAATATGACCCACACTTACTTGGATGTGAGAATGAGGAAGCTTGTTTAGTAAAGACACTCACTGGAATGTGAGCACGAGGAAGATTTGTTTGGTATATACTGTGATTGGGACTTATTACCTATTGAACCAATGGAAGAAAGGAGTAACCATAGTGAAAAGTATCAATTTAAAGATTTTTATATTGAAATTGTGGTTTACTTTGATTTAAAATATTTATGATTAATCACATAAGAATTTTATTCTTATGGTATAGGTGAGATGTCGTACTATTTAGCACAAATATATGGTGTTGATAACTAGCAATATGAGAGTAACATCAACATGGTAATATTGTAGTGGTGGAATGGAAGCATAGTGGACTTAAGTCCTTAAGGACTATGTCATTGTGGTGACACCATTACCGTGTGATATGCATTGATCGCTATGAGATATGCAATGACAAATGTGTTAAGTGTCAAAGCATGGAAGGTTGATAACTTGGCTCTGAGACTCCATCAAGAAAATTCCTATGAAAGGAAGCCTTACCAAGGAATGGATTTCTCGACGGACTGAGGAGGTAGAGAAAGAGATTTCTGATCTTGGAAGGCATGTGACTGCACAGAAAAGGAAACTTGAGTGAACTGGTTTTCAAAGAATCATGTGCATACTCATTGGGATAAAAATGGATTGGTTGTGCTCCAGAAAGAAATGAACTAAGTTTATTTCTTTTGAAATTCTTGATGAGGAAGGAACAACAACAGAGAAATGTGTTGGAATGTCGAGCAATTGTGCGGTAACTAGACCATGAAATATGAATGAAATTTCTCAAAGTGGCAACTCAATACATAGTAGATGGTGTTGATATAAGAGCTATAATTATAAATCTCATATTTTGTTTATGTCTTCCATTTATAGAACACGTAGGACAATGTTCCTTTAATGGGGTGGGATTTGTAACATCCCTCACATTACCATGTTCTTGTAATGTTAAAATTGTGACTATGTAACACCAACATGGAGGCCATGGCTAGCTGAAAATTATGTGGAAACATCAAATAAGTTAAATGTGAATTTTAGTTCGATGGCTCGACTTGAGGTATATACAGATCCAAATCTTTGAGGGAAGGGCTGTTTAGTACTTGTTGCATTCTTGGAGGGTTATGATGTGCTTATGGTCTGTGGGTTACTTTTCCTATAACATGTCGATAATAGGACCATACGACCACTTTGAATTTCCTTAATTTCAACCTAATTAGTAACTAGCCAGCAATGTGAGACATTAAAGAATATCAGGTAGGGCATCATGGGTGTGGGACGGAGCCCATCCCTATCCACTCCTTGCGGATTGAGATAGTGGAACAACTCCCTCAGGAAGAAAACATAAGACAAGAAAGAGATTAGAAAAAAGGCACATGTAGAGAATGACACAAGTGGAAGAACAAAGCACGTGAAAGTGAAGCCTATCAAAAAAAGAGAGCAAGGTGATGCCAAAGTTAAGTTGGAAGAATAAGCTAGACTAGAGTGTTTAAGAGGGAGCGTTGAGAAGCTTGGCATGTTATTCATCACATCTCTTATATCAAGGACACTACATGATGAGTCTAAGCTTGATTGGTTTAACAGAAGCTCAAAATGCTCGAACCACCTAATGTTGGTTGCCTAGACATTAAACCACTGGGACAGGGCCATCTAGGTCATAGTAGTGATACCCTTGGAGCTATGAAACCACCTAGATAGTGGACCCGTACGGTGCTTACCATGAGATGCATTGGTTAGAAGAGTAAAAGTAGTGATTCCACCTCTTGGAACTAAAATATAGCTCATTTGATCTATATTAACGAGAAAGCAAGTGAGTAGTTATTATACTTGCATTGGGGCTATAAAACCATCTAAACAAAGAACTCTTTCTTATAGTTTAAAATTTAATAAAAATATTATTATTAATTTTATTAATAAAAAATATTATTCTTACGTTGTCAATTATTAATATTTTATTATCAATTATGAGAAGTACATGCACGAGGAAGCTATCCTTAGTTATAAGGAAAATAGGCATAGGAAATTAAAATGCAAGCTAATCACGCATTCATATACCCGAGGAAGCTATCCTTAGTTATAAGGAAAATAGGCATAGGAAATTAAAATGCAAGCTAATCACGCATTCATATACCCTTTTACTGGATATACCCTTTTTAAAGGCATTTCCATGATCATCTTTTCATCTCACTTGTATAATAATGTTGGTTAACTTTCAATTGATTATCAAACACATAATGATAATCAATTAATTAAAGGAATCAAAACTAAAGACTCAAACAAAAATTCATTATTAACTGAAATCCGACACCAGATCCTCCGTCTAGAATACAAGGTAGAAATTAGAATGGATTAATGATGAAGACTCGGAAAGGATGCGCAAATTAACCGTAACGTTGAAGGAGGTGAGGTTATTGAGGCGGTAACAGATTTTACCATTGACGAGTTTGGAAAATTTGCACTCATTCCGGAGCTTCTTTCCCACCTTAATTGTGCTGCAGAAGTCATCCATTCCTCCCCTCTGCTCCTTGTTCAGGTAAACTAATATTTCTTTCAATTAATTATCGTTTCAATCCAATTTATTTAATTTGTTAGGATCTGTCATAATGTTTATGTTGGACACAATTTTACAGAGTAGAGAGGGTGAGACGTAGAGGAAAAAAAAGGTATAGCTATATAGCATGCCATAGATTTATTAATAGTCGAAGGATCAAATGCAAATTTGGTTTATTTGGTTTAAACGGTAAAACTTATAAAAGTTTGCATCTCAAGAATATATACTATGTTTATTTTTTTATTATTGAAATTGTATTTTTAAATATATAAATTAATATATTGTTTTGATAAATTCTTTAAATACTTAAAATGTGTAGACTACACAATTTAAATTTGCAATACCAACACAATTAAAATTTGTAAAATTTTAGCAAAAATATAAAATAATAATACTTTAAATATTTCAACAAGAAGAATTTTTTTTGTACTTTTTTTCTAATATATATATGTATATGCATAATTGATATTGAAATATTTTACTTAACATGGAGGGAAATTTGAAATATTTTATTAATGCACAACATTGTCCATGTTAAAAAGTTACATTTGAATATTACTTAACTTTGCATAGTGAAATGTCAGGTCCCCCTAGCACACCTTGTTGAGGATGGGCCTAATGAGCCTCGCCAACAAGGCTACCCACAATGAAACCTCGGGGATGGTTGTGAGGGAAGAGACATGCTAAAAAAAATCAAGTCAACTAAGGATTGGTGTGGTCGAGGAGGGGTGCGATCCATGGTGCTATCCTTGGGTGACTTTGATGGCTTAGATGCCCCTTGGTCATGGCTCCTCAAGGGACAAGTCAAGCCTCGAAGAGCACACACAAGTTCACAAACAAAAAGAAAAACTTTGCATAGTGAAATATTTTATTTATTCTATTTATGACCCACATTGAATATTATTATTATTATTATTATTAATATTTTTCATTTCACATATCAATTCCATATTAAAAATTGAATTCAGTACACATCTCCCTCCTATTAAAAATGTAATTGAGTTAATTCATTTTTAATTGATTTTTCCTTTTAAATATTTTACTATTGCTGATATATACATTTATTTTACCACTTTCTTTATATATATATATATGAAAGACAAAATTATATTAAAATATTTTAATTAATATAAATATTCAAACAGTATAATTAAATCATATATTGAAATATTTATAAAGTAAATATAAGAATTTTTTTAATATCTTTTTAAAATTATATACCTTAAATAAACATTAAAATATTTTATTTATATTTTATAGTATAAAAAATAATAATTTTTTTACACATCTTCTCCATAATGCATTGTAATATTAATAATGAACCTAACACCATAAAAATAAATTATTGTTATTTTATAATATTTTTATTTAACTAATTATATATATATTATAATTCACATTATTTTTTTATCAGTTAAATATTTATTTATTTGTTTTAATTTTTAAAAATTAAGCAACACAAATCCATATTCAAAATTATAAATCCAAAGAATCACAAGAGTACATAATTTAATAATGGATAATCCTAAATCACACTCTACTCGTTTTGTTTTGTCCATATTCAAGATTTTGACTCTGAAAATAATCTAAGGTAACCAATAGAAAGGTAAAATAAATATTCAGGTTAAAAACAGGGGACAGAATTTCAAAACCACATAATTCATTATTGATAATTTCATAGTCTATTAAGTTTGAACAAAGAAATCTCAAAATATATATATATATAGTTTCATATGCGTAAAATATCAAATGATTTCATTTTATCAAAATTTTCATTTTATATTAACAATGTCAGTTATATATAACGAAAAGGGATGACGAATTTTTCGAGCTGGACTTCCATCAAAGATTTTGGGCTTAGATTCTCTTATCAAAATTTTCATTTTATATTACCAAAGTGGGATATATATGTATATTGTTTAGATTCTCACTTGATGTTAACAATGTCATTTATATATACATAAGAGTGACGAGTTCATCATGGCTTCAACTTTTCGTGAGACCTTACTAAAATATAAATGTTTTTGAAAAAAAGTGTTTAAGATAATTTGTTTAATCTCATAATATATATTATAATAAGTATATATCTATTTAAAGTATGGATTTAATATAAATTGAGAGGAATCCATTTTTTTTGTTATACATTTATCTTAGAATGCAAAAACTAATATGTAATTTTTAAATGTATAAATTACATTTTTGAATATTATAAAAATTACATAATATGTGTATTGAATGATTTTATATTAATTTATCTTAAAATATTTTACTCTTAATTTATATTAGATGTTTTATCTTTATAAAATTATATGTCTATATTTTATTACTTGAAGAATGAGAGCGAAATTTTGTCTATATTTATTATATTATAACTTACATTAACTAATATATGCTTTTTTCTATTTTAAATGCTTTCAAAAACTATGTCAAGATAACTCATCTGAGTTGATCACGTGTTTCTGTTTATTATATTATAACGCACAACTATTCAATACTAAAATATATATGTCTTAATAAGATATGCTTAATTCATCTGAGGAGATCACGTGTTTATGTTTATTATTATATTATAACATAGACTTTCTAAGCTAGCTTTAAATTCCAGCCAAAACCACCTAAGGCTTAAACGAGGTTGGTATAAAGACACCAAGGCTTGGACACCAAGGCCTGGTTAAACCATTGGGAGATCGACCAGAATGTTGCATTGCAAAACATTAATAACATTAAAAAAATTGTTACTTCTAAGTTCAAATAAAAAATGTGGTGTGAGAACGATCTAGCAGCTGAAAGAAAATTAAGATATTATAAGGAGGTCATCAACCCCATCCTAGAAGATCAAAAATATCTATATGTTTTAACTAGCGCAAAGAAGAAAATTAATATAGCTCAAAGAAGAAAATTAATATAGCCAAGATTAGAACCAACTCTCATGAGCTCCATAGTGAAACAGGTCATTTGACAATTCCTAAAACACCATGGATGGAAAGGATCTGCCATCTCTGTGATAATATGAACATCTAGGATGAAAATCACATCCTCTTAGAGTGCCCCATGTACAACCACATTAGAGCTCAATTTCATAATCTTTGTTGCAATACTGACCTTCCTAGTCTTTTAAGATGTCAAAATTATAGTGAGCTCTGGAGGCTTCTCTCCAAGCTTTTTGAGCATAGGAATAAAATCTTAAATCAAACTAAATAACTCTTTTCTTTAGGTCCGATAGACCAAAGGTTGGTCTCAGTGAACGTTAAACACCACCACCACCATCATCATCATCATCATCTTCACTATTCGATGTTTTTTTCTTATTTTAAATTATATAATCCTTTAAAAAATTTGTGTTATTATCGGGATTACACGAAATTAGTTTAATTTTTTCAAAGATGTATTTCATGTTAATTCCTTTCAGCACCTTATAGATAAATTATACTCGAGTTTAATTATTAAAACTTAAAATTATCAATTTTTAAAAAAATATTAGTTAAAAAATATAAAATAATTAAATTCAAATTATCAACCTTTAAAATAATAATTTTAAAGAAATATAAAATAATTAGATTTTTACTATTAAATTTATTAGTAGATAGATGTTTCTATTTTGGAATAGTGTTTTAATAATTTTAATTTAATTATCAATAATTATTAAGTGGAGGGTAGAAATTTAATCTCAGCCAAATATTTTAGAATATTCTTAATAGTAATCAAGTTGAAATTTATATTAAAGTAGTTATGCCCTTTCTACTATTCATCCAATAAATTAACCATTCCCAAACTAAACTCAACTTAATTCCCAAAAAAATATATATTTATATCAACATGACTTGATTTTAGTAATTAGAAGAAAAATTAAAATCCTTTATGTAGCATTATGTCATCTTTCTTTGAGTTCCTTCACTTACATTCGATCTTTATTAGCATGCCCTCTTATGAATATTCTTTTGTTGCCAAATTCTATTTAATAAGTATGGAAATTAACATAAAAAAATAAATCTCATTATATATCGAAATTAAATTGAATATTAGGGTGGCAGGAGGGGTGTTTTATGGTTTTGAGGAGGACAAAGTGTCCAAGGACCAATGAGGTTTTAGCCATATGGAAAATAATCAAGTAAATATATATGGGCTTTGTAAGTGACTTTTGTTAGTCAAAAGAACATCAAGTGGACACACTTACTATTATGGAGATTCTCTTCTAATACTGTGTCATCTCGTCAAAGACTCCCTCCCAAAGGAGAAATCTATCGAAAACATCATGAAAAGAATCAAGAAAATTCCAAAATATATTGCATACAAAGCTTATTTTAATGTGACTCCACCCAAAGGAGAAATCTAGGGAAACCATCCTGACAATAATCAGGAAAATTGCAAAAAAGTGTTGCTTCCAAAGCTTATTTCCATGTCCTAAGAGACTTCAACAGAGATGCACACAAGTATGTTAATTGTAAATTGAAGTTAGGTGAATTAAACATTAGTGGTCAAATTAAGCTTACTATAATTCCCTAAGTGCAGATGAAGTCTATTAAAAAAATTCCCTAGTAGTGTTGTGTTGTAAATTTTGTGTTTTGTTGCAGAAATTTTGTAAGGTATTCACCTACAAAACCTCTGTTTTTGTTGCTCAAATATATTATCCTAAGGAAAACCATGTATTATTTTTGGAAAGAAGAAAATTATTGGAAGATTTTGATGAATTAGCTCTATAATGCCTAATGTATTTGCTACGAACTAGAAGTAGAATTGTATCTAGCACAAATTCTTTCCAGTTACTAAAATTGTATCTAAAATTTTATATTAAATAATATAATAGCACAAATATAAATATAATAATAGTTTAGGTAAAAAAAATAGATCTTATTTCCTATCAAAATTATATTGAATATTTAATATTAAATAAGATAATAGTGCAAATATAAATATAAAATCTATGTTAACCACATATCTACCAAGCATTGAGAGGGATCAAATCTCTTAGACATGCAAATCTCATTTAGAGTGCAAAATTTTAAAAAGGGTTCGCACCTGGAGAGATTTGATCCTTTTCGGCCATTTCAAAATCACCTTAAATTTTGTATAGACAACAAAACTTAAAATTGTGATTCTAACAAATAGTTGTCAAAGGCAAAATTAATAAAAAAAAAGGTACAAAATGTGGAATGGTAAAGACAACCTGTTCAAAATGTTATAACCATGATAGTTTTCCTTTTTTAGTTACTTTATATAACATATTTATAAGTTTTTTTCAACCATATATAAGATATATAAAGTTGAAATAAAACACATTATCCATATTAAAATGTTATTTTGTTATTAATTATTTTAATTTTAAATACATATCAAAATGATCTTAGCTCAATTGGTTTGGTGAAAAATTTGTTTCGAAAGGGATCTTAATTAATCCCAATTGAATTATTGAAGCTATGTTTACATGGGGCCTCGGAAGGAAAATCAATAACCATACGGAAATGTATGGCCTCCTTCAAGGTTTGCACATTTCTAAAAACCGAGCCGAAGATATCATTATTCTTGGGGACTCGCTAATCATAATTCATAATATTATAAAGGAAGGTATCCCAAGGATAAATCCCTTTCACTCGTGCTCCAAAGAATCAAAGGATTGATGAAATATTTCCATTCCAAAGAAATTTATCACATCCTGATTATCCATAACATTGAGGCTAATGTGCAAGCAAATGGAGCTTGCTCCTTTGAAGAGACTAAGGTCAAAATAGAATGCCCTAGTTATTTTTTTCCCATCCCTAAGGTTAAATGTATTTTTCTTATTGGTCCATTTGTTAATCTCCCCTTTATTTGGAAATATGTTTTAGACAAATATATTTAATCTCTTGTCTCATCTCCTCCCTCTAACTATTCCCCATTTCCCCTTTCCCCCTATACTCCCTTACCCTCCATCTCCCATGCATATTCCCCTTCGAGCCATCTCTTATCCCTTCATCAGGCTTCCCACATACGTATCATTTATAAGGCATGTTTAGATTCCCCTTGAAGCAGTATCACATAGTGCCCATTGCCATGCATATGCTACTATTTCTTATTCACAGTCTTGTTATTACTGCATCTATCTACTTGGATCTCAAAAATGAGCTCCACTCGGGATAATGATGGTATTTTTTGGAAGAAACAATGAGGAATTAATGGAAGAATGATGAGAAATGTGTGGTTGAGTAGGGGAATTAGTAGTAAATCAAGCTTTCATCTGAACCCTATTCCTTCCATGACTGAATTAGCTTCGTTCTTTGTTTCGCCACCTTTGAGAATTGTTAATTTTGTTATACCTCTGCCCCCAAATTTCAATGCGGCATCCAAGTGGACATCTTTCAGGAAGCTCTGTGAAGAGCTTCTCTATCTCAGACACTAGTTGCGTATCCATTGGATTTTTAGTTCATGGGTTCAACACTCCTGTTCATGGGAAATTTTTCTTAAAGGTCTCTTGGGCTCATAATCAACTTTGACATCGCCTTCCCACTATCCTCAGTTAGTAATACACTACCTTGTACTCAACTTCATGAATATACCTTTGGGTTACCTATTTCCAATTTGGTCATTAACAATAGAAATGTTTCAAAAGGAAACCCCTTTGAGGTATGCCCATATTTCGTTGCTTGTACTTTTAATTCTTTATTTTTAGAAGGGTCTAGGGCTTTGTTGGATGCCTCTTCACCCATTCTAAGGTACTCCCATTTTAGTGGTTTTAAGAATCATTTGGATTAGTAGTAGCCTATTCGTTTTATGTTTATAAGATTTCAACAAGTTATCTTGGATTTTGGAGAATTGGAAATCAATGTACTCTAGGAAGGTGTTTTTCTTGCCCAAGATATCACAAATTGGAACTTCGCCCTCAATATCTTGTCTTCTCTTCCAATTATGATGGGTTTTCTTTGTGTCGTTCTCTCGAGAAGGTTTGTTATGGCTCTCCCTCTTGTTGGTTGTCCTCGCGATTTTCTACCACATATCACTATGAATTTTGACTCCTCCTCTAACTCTTCTTTGGCATTGAGCCCTTGTTCACACTATCTATATGGACATGAATCCCTGAAAATGGTAGATTATGATATATAGGTTAAGTTGTGCCTAGTGTATCACTCTCATATTGATCAGACTAGAAAAACAGTGTCCCTCTAGCACTAGGTATCACATTTTGAAGACAAAGTGGACATGCTGAAGGAATTAATGATGGACATCAAGGTCAGAAAGGATAAAAATCCAAGTTAATATTGACTTCAAGAGGAAGCAGGAAAGAGAGACATTGATCTCAACACACCTGCTTTTGAAAATGATGAGTGTGCATGATCATTTGCTATAGGCACCTTTAAATGTATTTTGGTTTTGTTGTAGTCATCTGGATTTATGCAGAAATGAAATGAAATACATGTATAAATAGAAAGAAATATTTACAATGAAAACAAAACTTTTATTAAAAAAAGTACTGAAAATTGTTGCATGAAGAATGGAAATAAACTAGTTCAAGCGATGGTAGCTTAAATATGAGAATATATGTGGTGACTAAATGCATTATGAACTCTGTTACAATGAGGCACAAAGGCTTTTTTATTATTGAGAAACAATGAGAAACACTAAACATCCAAAAACCTAACCCTAGGAGATAAAATGCCAAAAGCTTGTGGGCCTTGTTGGGGTTAGTTGGAACATCAACTTTTGTTCGGGGTCATAACTTTGGCATACGATCTCCATTTCACTACATAATAGATTATTTCAAAAATCTCCAAGAGAAGACTTGCACCTTTTTGGGTCTTGGACTTTTCTTGTCTCTTTTTTTTCCCCCAAAAACATCTTTACATTCTTTGTGCTGCGAAACCGATTTTCTTGAAATATACTCAGCGTAACGAACAAAATGAAAGGCCCATCCTATCCATTGGTTAGTGTTGAAATCCTGCCTTCAGAGTGCCTTTAGTTTCGTCTTGAAATGGAGTTCCCCAGTAAATTTGAAATTCAAATGAGCGCCAAACGCAACAAACTTGAAATTCAAATATTCTTCAGCAAAGAGAGATATTACATCAATGTTATTGTGTTGAATTGTTCACATACCACGAGGAATATGTTGCATGTAATACAATACCATAAATATGGCATGTGGAACCGTATGTATGTGATGCAATGGCATGGAGAGGCAGAGATGGGAGGAGGATCGGGATACCAGATAATCGTCGGGGGATCACTGGAGGTGTCAAATCAACTCTGGTTTGTCCCATGTTTAGCTTATTCCTTACTTATATTGTGAGTTATAGGACAATATATATCTTATTTATTGGATTTTGTACTTGTGTAGTCTGTCGTGGAAACCAATATTGTGAGATATAAGACAATATTGAGTTATAGGATAGTATATCTTATTTATTGAATTGTGTACTTGGTTAAATTTAATGGTTAATATATATTACTTTACTTTATTAATGACCTATAATTCTATATAGTTGTCTTCCGTACTCTGCTTTGTCAAAATATGATAAAGTTTTGAGTTTTGTTTTAAATTGGAATTTGGCTTATTTTTATTTTTTGGTAATATGATGTTTTCTTGGTTCAATTTTTTTTTGAATACTAATTTCTAAAGAATAATCCATAAAAGTTGTGAGTACCGTGGCTTTGTTTGGTCCTCTTACTTTCAAGATTCGAAACACAAGATATTACCTAATAACAGTGAGAAATTATTTTTTCCAAACATTGTAGCCAATCTTAAGAGTTATTATTGTGCAATATTCAAAATATGAGTATGAATAGAAATAAATTACTCCAATATTTCTAGAAAGCTGAGTTTTTTTTTTTTTTTTTTTTTTATTTATTTATTTATTATTTATTTTATTTTATTTTTCAGTCTTTTTTAGATATGATAATATATAATAGAAAGACACTATTTCAATATTTGAAAGAGATAAGTATTTTTTCTTTTCTTTTCCTCATAGTTTGAGTTTTTATAAATTTTATCAAAATTATAAATTTAAGGTATTTACTTTACATAATTTAAATATTTTGCTATATATGTAATAATTTAATTGATATGACTATTGAATGTAAACAATATTGGCATAGAACTAATAATGTAATACACACGTGATACCAAACTAAACTCAAATGCTTTGAGTTCAAAATTTAAAGATCATTTCCAAAGTCAAAAGTATTATTGAGTTCAAAATTTGAACTTCATCATTTCAAAAGTCTTGTTATCGATATTTTGAATAACAATTACATACATATTTGGCATCGTGTAGATAACAGGGAAGAAAATCTCCTTAAAATATTAATATACATTCATCCTAATTAAATTAAAGTGCAATCTAAAAGAAAAAGAAAGAGAATACTTAAAATAACAAGACAAGTGTCATTTGAAATAATTCCGTTCCTATCATGGATAATGCTTTACATTGAACTTTTAATTACTTTACATGCATCTGGGGTCACCATTAGAATATGAGGGGAGCATTATCTACACGTTTACACAAATGTGTCCCATGCAGTTGTAATCTAAGCTTTACATGCTCATCGTTCTTTATTCATTTAACTCGTTAAATTATTCTTCATTCTCTTTGAAAGATGGAGGTTTTTTTGATAAGAAGACCCTTCCCTTGTCATTATAAGGTTGAGCTAGACAATTCAAATTCTTACGAAGCCATGAATTCGTAACTCAGGGACTTCAATAAAGTGAAATCGAAGGTCCCACATGGGCATGCGAGAGTCTTATTGGCATGGAGCAGAGGTGGTCCTCTCAATGTCGTCGAAGATTTAATTGAGAGGAGAATAAGTATAAGCTCATAAGACATTAAACTCGTTTTGAAACTTAAAGTTTTGATAACAACATCAAATTTGATAGAGTTGACTGTGCTCAAACGAGACGGCGGCTCCAACTCGAATTGGTAGTAAGATGTGGGTCCCTTATCATTTGTGTGTACTGAGAGTGTATCTTTTCTTGAATTGCACCATTGATTTTGGCTTTATGAGCACACAAATTTAGTTGTTCCTTACAGCCATAAAATCATAAGGGAATTCACTTCTGACAATTGTATGAGACAATGTAGCTAAAGTGTATGTTTGATGTTAATGACTATACTAATGTTATTTTATTTTTCCACCATTTTTTAAGATTTTTATAGGAAATATGTATAATATCTATAACGAGAATTCAACTTCAATTATTAATACAGGGTTTGCAAAAAAAACTTTGTACTTCCAGGTGGGGCATTCCACTGATGGATTGGTCAATTTTCAAAATAAGGTGTTATGAAGAATGTGAAATTGTTGGACTTGGTCACCACTTGTCGCCCACTACCATTATATATTTTCCTTTATAGATCATGTTTTTGCCACTAAACAACAATTTGACAATTGTTGTAGCACTTCTATATACCTGTATATGTAGTGCCACATCATCCCTTGGACTCTAAGCAATTTTTCCTCGTGTTGAAATAAAGGGAATAAAATACAAAGCTATTTGATTATCCCAAAAGGCTAGTGCATTATGATTTTATGGTTTCTATACCCGTCATTTATATGATATCTCGTGCAAATTTTTTTTAGGGTTGCTTTACCTGTTATTTATATGACATCTCTTGCAAAACAATTATTTGTATAAAAGAATAAAACATTGGAATAAAAAAAGGATAAGATGGATGTTCCAAGTCATAATATCGAAGTTTCTCGAAATATTTCATTCTTTGTGGATTGATATATGTGAAGGTTACATACACTTTACACGAAAAGCATGCACTAACTCGTTGTTCTGTTATATGACCTAGTGGTGGTAAATTTAGTCTCGTGTCAAATGATAACGTCATGATGCTACTAAGAGAACAAGCATTGTTTTTAGTAATATTAAATTTGCCTATTAATTATGCTTATTTTAAATTATCTATAGGGACGAAAGCCATGCCACAATATTTTAAATATAAATTGTGAACTTATTAAATTAATTAAACTTTTATAAGAATACATGGGTTATTCATATTCTAATCATGTATGTTTTAGCTTGATTACATAACTAATTAGTTACTAGTTTTTATTTATTTTTAACAATATTAGTTTCTTTATTTCTTGTAATTTTGTAATTTTTATTGATTAACTAAATTTGAGATCTAATGCCAAAGCTCGACCACTATCCAAAATTCAACTAAAATATTTACACATGAAAACTATAGTGTTTGTTGGATGACGACCCAATAGAGGAGATACCAACAACTATTTGCAAAGCATACCAAAGTTCAATGATTGTCGAAGAGTGAGTTGAGATAACGAAACATGATAACCATAGAAATTTTTTGACTTGGTAGGGGAAACTAGTAGCGAAATTCAAACCATAACACAAAGAATGAGGCAATCTTGATATGGAATTGTAGTTGAAACGAATTTGTAAATGTAGAAGAAAAAATAAGTGTTCAGATTGATTAGTTGTCTAACCTCTATATTTATTTACTTTATTTACAATGATATATTTATAAAATCAATGGATGAATATTTAATTGTTGAATTTTGCTCATTATTTTTGAAATAATTAAACATAATTTTTTTAAAATTTTTAGCTCTAATTTAAAATAAATTTATAAATATAATTAATATATTTAAATATAATTCGAATGAATATGATGATTAAGGATGCATAATTCTTTTAAAATATCATAGATACACTCTTAAGAAATACTATATAATATAATAAAATTTAATAGGAGAAAAATATGTTCATGATATGGGATCAATAGCTTTCAACTTAAAAGTCAATCTCAACAAAAAAATAATAATTTATAAGGGAACAATTCCATCCTATAATTTCTGATAGAAGATTCTCCCTTATAAATAAACAATTCCACTTTATGTCAATTACAAGATCTGACACCAGTTTTTGCAACAAAACCTGTGAACATTGCCATGTGCTTGTGACTGTTATAAAAAAAATCCTTAAACAGTCATGACTATGTAGAAGAAAAACTCACAATGAAAAGTAAACACAGAAATATTAATTTATATTCATCAATTCTGACTTTGAATGAGGAGAAGAGGCTCCTTCTCATTTATTTATAGACCCTTCCGGAATTCATGAGGTATCACCCCAAGATTTGATAGACCAACATGGTACATGAGAATCGTCTTGAAAGGAGATATTATAGATCATGTGTTTTCCATAGGATCTTTTGAGGTGTGGGTCAATCTACAATGCCCTCCTCCCATATTTACCCAAGCTAACCAGTTCACTGGGGTAAACATGTGACGAGAGGCTACTATGATGTGATTAAACTCCCCATGTATAGTTAAGGAAGTGGAAATGACAAATCACAACCAATCTTACCTTCCTCGGGAGCTACCGACCTTTCAAGAGGAAACCAAACCTTCCAGGTGTTTAACTCCTGAGACAACTTGTCATTTCTCTAATCTAGACCCTCTCCCATGGCAAGCCATGCATGTGACTGAGGCATTCCAATCACTCCCATACCAAGGCATGCCAGTAACTATGGACCTTTCTAGGCATTTATAAGTTAGCGACCCCAGATTATGAGCCACTTTTTTAGGGCTAGGTCTTAAGCCATTGCCGAGAACTTCATGAAAATTTCAGGAATGATATATAGCAATGGAATAAGGATATTAATTCAATCATTGGTTCAATTATTTGATCTGACCCCTATTAGTCATGACAGTAATTTCATCGAACACGTCAAAAACATGTAATCTAACGGTCTGTTGTCATTGCGACAAAAACCCTCCAAAATTTTTCCTACAATCAAATTTTGGAGCCTGCTCTGGATCTTGTGATCGGTTGTTCTGTATTCACTTCTTGGTCAAGAGATTATTTTGAGCTCCCTTCTTACATTAGAAATTTCGAGGTCACTTTCTCACACATTATGTTACACAAGATTGAACAAGAATTGCAAGGTCCATAAAGACTATGTATATGCTATTTCCAATCCATGTCGGTAGTCAGTGCGCACTGACATCGACAATTCCTCACTTTTTTTATGACCGTACATCTATTTTGGTGACTTTATTCAACTATCACTTTTAATCACTTTCACCATTGCAAGGGGTGTTTTCATTCTCACAATTGTCACTTTCACTTGCTTTCCCTTTAATTAGTGTTTCTTTCATGTTATATTTTCCCTGGCATGTGTTATTTTCACCGTTGTTCCAATATCGCAAGTGCCGCTTACACTTTGATTTGCCATATAGAAAGTGTCATCTTTTGGCATGGGAATTGATGCTTATCATATAAAGTGGAGTTTTGGTTTGCTTCAAGGAGAAATATCTCTGTTAATTAATTTTTCTTATCATGCAGCCATGTTTTGCACTCATTCCCAAAGTTTCCTACACTGTCGCACAAGTGTCGTCACTGTCATCGCAAAGTGTATCTTTGGTGTTGCACTTTCGTAAGTTGTCGCAAAGTTGTCGCACCAAGGGAAGTATGTTTCTCATGTGCTATGGGTGATCTATGTTTTTTCGTAAATTTTTCTAAGTGCGTTATCACAATCAAGTCCTGTCAGTATTCACATTAGTTGTACAGATCCCACACTTAGTCAAATTTGGAAGCCTTCCTCACCATACAACCTAGCCTAATCCATCCCTACTGAACTATGGATTTCAGAGTATTAGTCATCAAGCAACAACTTGTCTATTGGCGTTGTGAAATGCATAGTCTCTGCCTCCTAGAACTACTTATTTCGAAACCTCAGAGCTCAAGCCTAGCCTTGAGAACCAAAACTACACAATATTTCTCTCCAGCCAAGCCAACATTGCACATTGCGTATTATTAGTCCTAAAGCCTCAATATTGACATGAAATATGAAACTATGCAATCATCTGGCCTTGTGTCCTTTTAGTACTTCACATTTCACAATTGCAGTGCTCAAGCCTAGCCCTTGGCCTCCAAAATTGCGTAATCATGCCCTCCACCCAGGCACAAACTGCACATTATGGAGTATCATACCTCAAGCCCAGCCCTTGATCTCATGAGCTACACGACATTATAATCACCAGGTGTGCTCTACCCCCCAGAAATGCATGGTTAGCTCAAAACAGTGCAAAACCCCTCAGTCTGGCTTATTGACTACCAAAATAGCATAATATGCCTATCGAGCCTAGTCTGAACTACGCATTGTGTACTGTCGGAGCTCAAGCTCCAAACCTGACTTCCTTAACTACTCAACTACACAGTCACTGAGCCTCTCCCTTAGCCTGTCACCAGGTTCTGGCTAAGTCAGTGGATCATCATGCAACATCTGAGACTAGGGGTTTATCGGACTGATGTAATCTTCTCACGAGTGAAGTGGAGATATAAGTACTCTATCATGATAATGAAAAATAATTAATAAGGATATGGAGGATTAGGCAAATCTATAAGACACCTAAGGAGTTGAGGAGATACGATGATCATCAAGAAAGAAGACAAAGGAACACTGGATTACAATCGAAGATAAAAAAAAGGATTGCATGAAGACTCCATCTAATTCACAACCCTTTGGAGGGCATGTATGAGGAGAAAAGAATATATATCATGAATATGATGCATTATATACATCTCTTATTGAAGAAAAAAAGAAAGAAGTATAAAGAAGGATAAATTTTCACTACGACATCATCATGCAGTCCATGTCATAAGTTTCATGTCATTTCCTATCACAAGTCATCATGTGGCACATAATTTTTGGATTATGTAATTATATATTGGAAAATGTAATGTTAAGTGGAAGTCCAAGAGTCATCTATGCACTGTGAAGAGTCATGTAGGAATGCTAAAAGTCATGAGGAGTCAAATAGTTGAGGGTAGTCCAAGAGTCATAAGGGAGGTGAAGGATCACCCCATTTGTTATACATACACCCTCATTGTTCATGGAAAGGAAATTTTGACCTTGGCTTCTCCTACCAGGAATAGGAGAAGAAGATAGTTGTTTCAGAGGAGGAAGTGACTCCTCTTATGCTCCACTATTGGGGCTAGTGGTGTTCATTGTCTTGATGTATCTTGTAATTTTTACTTAATTTAGAAGCTCATTGAGCAGGAAAAATTTCATGCATATATCATGAATATTGCAAGACTATTCTTTGAATGTCTGCGGTATATGTTTTTTTCATATCTATTAGGGAAATTGAACTATTTTGATTGCTTTTGTAGTTATTTTTTTAGAGGTTTGTTGTATTTTCTTTAACAATAATTATTGCATTGTGTAATATCCCAAATGGGATATTACAACTAAACATGCAGAAATAGACTTGAGCGGAAAAATAAATGGAAATAAACACAGAGTGACCAATATAAAAAAATGAATGCCGATAAAATCACTGAGCCATTTTATTAATCCATGGTAAAAAGTACATCAACATAAAGGAACATTGGAACCTGAGCTTGCCAAGTAAGTGGAGAAAAACCCAGAAAGATCTCTGGCCCAACTGATGAATAACGCTGGCAATGATGTAGATGGCTGTTAAAGAGGCAAATCCCCTCTGTGGACAGAGGCGATCCCTACTAGCCCATATCGGGTCTAGCAACAATCAAACATGCTACAGTGCAAGTTCCTAATTGTAAATAAACCGACTTGCGATGAAGGCTCACCTAGAATCCAACGCTGTCGTTTGTAGAAGAGGTGGTGCTCCCGTTCCTTTGCCCTGGCAGATCACAATCCTCACGATCTCTGTGGTCGAACACCTACACATGCAAGAAACAACACAAACGCAAGCATAAAATCCAGTATATACAAATATATGTCAGTCGAAGAGGACATAACTCATGAACATAATCAAGAACAAGAGTGGAACCATAACCAATAGTCGCTTATCATTAAAGAGTCAAAAGAAGAATACAACCATAGCTTTGGCGCAACACTCTCCTTTGGCGGGTTGTTAGCAAAACATGTCTCGATAAAGCCTGTCAAGGATGGGACAAGCCTCTCTCTCCGGATACTTGGCAATAGTCTCCTTGCTTGGATTTGGCCTTAAGGGAATCAAGAAGGCTCTTGCAACATAAGGATGTGAAAGCTCTTGGGAACTTGGAGATTAGCTTGCCATGGAGATGGGAAAGCTTTTATAGATGGAGGAAGGGGAGTTGGGATCCCTATAATCATGGGATTGGCCCTATCATCAAGGAAGCTTCCATGAGAGGTGGAAAACCACTTCCTCTCTATGGAAATCCGTAGCCAAACCTTCCAACTCAAGATAGATATCAATCCAGGAATTTGTTAGGACGAAACTTCCGCCATTTATTTTTAAAAAACACCTCTTAATATGGTTGGCATGGGTGCACCTCTCTGACAGAGCGCCAATTGGCGCGCCCTCTTTGGAGGATTTGCCGCCTTGGCGCGAGGGCTGAACTGTGGAACCGTGCCAATAGAAAAAGAGATATTTTTAGGATTTTTGCAGGGAGATGTCTTCAGGGAAATGAAAGCTCATCTTCAGAGGGATGCAATGAAAGTATTTTCAAGTCTTGGCTATGCTCACAGGTCACAGAATGAGCCCTCCAATGTGCGGGATGGGGAATGGTAGGGACGGTGACAAATTGTTGTGTAACAGATGCCCCCTAAAGCATGAGGCCCGAGAGAGGGAGAGGGGTGAAATGCTTTACGAGAACATGCCCAACTGAAAAATCTGTCGTCGAAAAACCTACGTGGAGAAATAAAACTGATATCTCAAGTACATGATACACATGCGTGGTATGGGCGCAGCCATCCATAATAGAGTATACAATAATCCAGATCCAAGGCATGGACAAAGCCATCTAGAGAGGATCGATAAATAGAATCAGGTATGGTCGCAGCCATCCAATCAGTGAGTCATGTAAATAATCATAATAATCCACAAAATCACAGCCTGGATTACAACAGACACAATCCAGGGTCTTGCGCTCCATCTCGACTCGAACAAAGTACAAGTTCAAGCATGTGAATATGTGAGCTGAAGTCGAACATGCAAGAACATTGTCTGATTACCAGCCAATGATGAAAGATGTTAACAGACACGAGAGGTACCACCAATAATGACAATGGCCCTCAAGGTACTAAAGGTACAACCTACGGCATGTGAATCAGTTGGTGTCGAACACCCGTAGAATCACTCGATCGGAGGCCAATGATGAAAACCTCGCGTCGAATGTGAAGAACCTACCATTGAGGCATGGAGGCTCCAAGGCACCAGAAGGGAGTCTCTAGATCAGCTTCCCGAATAATGAGCTGGAGTCGACAAGAAGTGACCTTGATCGAAGGTGGGCCATAGTGTTTCCCACATCATCGACACGAGACAGAGGAACATAATGTCTTTGTGAATCAAGATCACATGAGAATCAGAGGAAGGTTGGTATTTGTAGAGGTCAACTTCTCTTGAACATATTGCCGGCACAACAGTGGATTTGGCAGTATTTGACATCAAAAGATCAGAGGTCATAGTGACGAGGCAAAGAGCAGATGAGAGGTCAAAAGGGATTATCCAAACCCACAGAGGCAAGTGGAAAACGAGATGAGATGTCCCCAACCCGACACGAATGCAAACAAGTGCCATGTTCAAGAGCGACATACTACCGACACGACAATGATGCTGGTTCCATTTTCCCCACCATTTCAGTGAGTACCTCTTTATTTTTACACAAGCTTGAAGAGGATACCATATGCTTGCTGTGTGAGCCCATCCTAGTACATTTAACGAGCCCTAGGAAGGAGGAACTCGAATAGCATCATTACAACTGAATTCGATGTCATCAGGGTTTAACGAGTCTGACAAAGGAATAACTCGGCGTCTTTTCATGTTTGGAGAGTTTGAAAAGACAACAGAAAAGTAAACTCCAACGGTCCCTTCTCGTAAATAGTTTCTCAGACCCGAAAATGTAGAAAATAATATCTGAGAAAATCTCCTAGTCGCAATAGGCTAGGGTATTCCTTTTTCATAAATAATCTATCCCAGCCCGAAAAAGGGTTAAACGTATACTGGGTAGATGTCGTTTCGTGTCCACTTTAACGAGATCGAAATGACAAGGGCCTCGAAAATATTTTCATGTTTAGAGAGTCAAAAAAGAGCTGAAAGATGACTCCTCCTGGAGGAACGAGTGGTATAAAGGGTAGCAATTGGTTCTGGCAATGGTGGAACTGCTCAAAACAAATAAAGGTTGAGAGGCTAGCTAACAAGACCACTCATCGCAGCGGTTTCTCAGGAACGAGTAAAACAACCAAGTGAAGGCATATGATTGGCCAAGCAGATAATGACAATGGAGTGAGGAAACCAAGGCTCATCTGGCAAAAACAGGCCGATAAAATGGAAATCACAAGAGGTAAAATGGGAATGGTTTCATTTTTACACAAGATTGAAACGGAAATAAACTATGCTTGAAAAAGTAAGCATGCCCCCAGCATGGTGACTCAATTCGAGGTACATGCCCCCCAAGCTTCAATACATATGAAAGGAAGATGGAGTGAAGGTTCAAATTATGAGATCTAAGAAAGACTCGACTGGGATTTTACGAGATCTGATCAAAGACTCGAATTGAACAAGAATGTGTTTCATTATTTTAATGAGGCTGACACATTAAAAGAACTATCCTCAGACACCTTTGTTTCATTTTTTAAGGAGCTTGACACAAGACAAGCAACTCTGCTCCGACCACCTTGTTTCATTTTTTAAGGAGCTTGACACAAGACAGGGAACTCTGCTCCGACAACCTTGTTTCATTTTTTAAGGAGCTTGACACAAGAAAAGGAACTCTGCTCCAAAAACCTTGTTTCATTTTTTAAGGAGTTTGACACAAGAAAAGAACCATGCTCCGACAACCTTGTTTCATTTTTTAAGGAGCTTGACAGAATAAAACAACCATGCTCCGACCAGCTTGTTTCATTTTTTAAGGAGCTTGACACAAGAAAACGAACTGTGCTCCAACAACGTTGTTTCATTTTTTAAGGAGATTGACACAAGACGAGGAACTCTGCTCCGACAACCTCATCATAATGAATAATAAGTCATCGCTTCCAATATTTTCCCATCCGATGGAAGGAAAAAATCTTGGAAGTCATGACCCAATGCCCCCAGCACCTGATGCACAATGGCACTATCACTGGGTACAGGCACGGGGTAGGTAGCCACATAGTTGACATGTGGTGAGGTAGATACAACGGGTGGATAAAAACTAGGAAGGGATGATGGCGGGCCAGCTGCCACATCAGGACCAAAGAACGAAAGTTGATCAATGGTCACGATCCATCCTTCATGCGGAAAACAGACCACACGAAAAAGGGAGGAGACAAGTGCTCCCATGGCATAGGTGTAATCGTGCCCCAAAATCAGATTGAAATCCAAGGGGCCTGGAACAACGATCACGTCCATATGGACAGTTTTACCTCCCAAAGTAATAGGTAACCTTGGAAGGATCCCTAACGGTTGACTCATTCTTCTATTAAATGCCAACAGATTCTGCGTAACAGACGCAAGCGGCGGCGAGCCAAAAGCTTTCCAAGTAGTTGAGGATAAAATACTAACAGACGCACCTTCGTCTATAATGGTGCTGGGTACGGCTAGACCAAAAGCCTGTACTGTGATCTCGAAAGGCAAATAAGACGGAAGGCGATATCCTGCAAATCGATTCCAATCAAAGGAAGCGACCAAACTACTCGGAGGGGCTACCATCGAACCGAGATGGTCTTCCCTTGGTGTTACGAAAGAAGAAGGAGCATCCTCCATGACCTCCATCTTGAAGGTGGGAGGGGTATCCTCCAGGACCTCCATCATGGGAGGTGGAGGAGCAACTTCTTGAGATACGGGGACAGGAGAATCTTTCTCCAAATCCGAGGAATCTGAAGAAATAAGAAGAACCTGAGGGGTGTGGGGTCCACTCTTGACGGAAAAGACCTGGTGTACCTCAGAAGGGACCAATTCAATCAATCCCACGACCAATGGTTGGTCAGGAACGGATTCCTGAATTTGAATTTCCGAGGGAGCGGGATCGACCAAGGATGACTCTTGATCAATCGTGGCATCAGCTGGTGGAGGAATCAAAGAAATTTGTCTATAACCAGCCGGTAGGCATGGTGTAGAACCGGTTAAGTTGTCCAAAACTTGTTTGGCTTCATCCATATAAGGACAAAGGTGAATGGCATGGTTCCCTTCACACAACTTACAGGGATTGGTAATCTTACCCTGCTTCTTAAGAGTCTTACCAGTACCAGTTGAAGACGTGCCCCCAACCTAACTCCCGGAAGTCAAAGGCAACGGCAGAGGGCCGTTGGACCATGCTTCAAGCACCTTGGGAATGCCAGGGCAGTCTCGAAGAAGATGGTCTCCCGTGCACAACATGCAATGGAACTTGACTTTCCAGGGAGGGTTGGAAGGTTTATCAAGAGGAGATGTTTTAGAAACAACAGTTGCAGCCTTAGCCTCTCTGTTATCTGACTTCTTCTTCTTTGTCTTCTTCTTCTTCTTCTTAGCCACCTGGTTACTCGAATCCAGACTTTCACCAGGAAAAGTAGAAGAGGAGGACACAGAAACAGGTGAAGAAGGGGAGAGGTCCACCTTGGAATCAACATGATGTTGTTCAGGTGGAGGAACTGATTGACTAGTGGCCGAGACATTCGGGACCACAGAGGTTGAGAACAACCAAACAGGCAACCCAACAGTTAACCCAGGAAGGGACAACGTTGCCATATAAGGAGCACCAACATTTCCAAAAGGAGGAAAAGGACCAGGATTCCCATCGGAGGGGATTCCTTGGTTGGTGAACTCTGGAAAAGTTGCCATTAGAAACGATCTTCAGAACAACACCCTAAGGAAACTAACTTTAACCAAGAATATTTCGTGGGCAGTTAATTTTTAAAACATTGAAACAAAACTCTACCGTTTCATATTTTAAGAGTCAAGAAACAGGAAAAAGGTGACTCTATCACTTTCAGATTGGAAACAAGCATGAAAGGACAAGCGCTTGATGACCTTTTCAAATTTAAAGAGTCAGAAAAGATCGAAATGACTACTCAGGAATTCTAGGCAAAGGGTGTACCAAATAACCGTGAACTGCAATATACACCTTGGTTTCAAAATGAAAGAGAAATCAACCAAGGACTTAACGTACGTGCAGGCAATCTCCCTGAATGCTGTGTCTAGTGTATCATGGGTATAAGGTGGCAGACTCAGCTTCCTATGGATAAAGGATAGAAACCTAGTGGGGTCTCCCTTTATATACGCGATGGTACGGGAAGCACAAGTCCATACTAGCGCTGTCTAAAGCCAAGAGGCGAACGACGGCTACTAGGTTTAATGACACCGGAACACGTCTCTAACCTAGACCTCTAAATGTTTCATTAATGTTTCAATGCTTCCTTAGGTAAATTGAGTAAATTTTATGGTTGATCTTCAATTATGTCTTGGTTTCAAGGCCCTACTGCATGTCATATGACAATCCCCTGTATGCAGCTATATGAGAAAAGAAAACTTTCAATTCGATGAATGATATCTAGTTAAGGGAAGAGCTTCAAACAATGATGCGACATAAAACAACACTGCAAACGAAATCTTTTCCAAACTAGATGACTTTCACTATCCAAAAGTATTCTAAAACATTCAACGAAGCGAATTATGCAATGTAATCTATGCAAAATTCTCTTTTTCGAAAACTATGCAATTGTAATCTATGCACAATTTCCTTTTCTTTTCAAATGATAAGAATGCACTCAATGCATTTTTCGATGAAATGAGAATCTACTTAATGCATGCTTTAATAAAAGAGAATGCAATCAAAGCGATTTCTAGCTTTCAATCATTAAACAATGTAATCTAAGTTCAATGATGGATCTCAAAAAATACTTTTCGATGCAATGTGATCTAATGCATTTAAACGAAAAACAAACTATGAGATAAAAATTAAAAGAACGCAAATCTCCTTAATGAAGGATGAATGCAAAAGAGATGTAACAAACACTAAGAATGCAATCGTTGTTTCAAACACTTTGTAACGAAATCTCTCAAAAGGCGACAAGACATATAAGGTCAAACACAAAGAGGACTTCCAAAGCAAGAGATCAAAACAAGGCATTGATTCCCTTTTACATCAAACAATCATGGAGAGAAGACATTCAAAAGAATGAGCAATGTAATCTATGCTCATACAGTGAAAATAAAAGAAGGGAAAGACACACTGGTGAAGGATTTAGGGAAAAAATCTCAATTTTTACACACCCTAAAATTGGCTCGACTTGTACATTGACAACTAGCGCCAACTGGCGCGACTTGCACATTGACAACTAGTGCCAATGGCCAACTGGCGCGGGTTGCTAACTGACAACAAGCGCCAACGCCTGAAAATGAAAAAACAAAGAATTTCTCCCAACCAAGACTAGACTCACCACTTCCAACAGAATCTCCAAGACTCAAATGAACCATGTGATCTAGGCTCAAAGCGAGACAGACACAGATCAAGCTCAGAAAGCTTAAAACAGAGTAAACCCTAGTACCTTACAGGATTGACGCGACTGTAAGGCTGAAACTAGTGCCAGAATAGAATTGGCGCGGGTAATACACTAGCAACCTGCGCCAATGGGCGCGACTGTCAAGCTAAAAAGCGCGCCAGTCGAGTTTACCAGTCAAAAATAAAAAAGAGCAATCCAACAAGTAGACCAGTGAATGATCAAGCTATCCAAAAGCCAAACTCACAGAAAGAGCCAGCCCAAAGAGCTGATCAAGCAAGCAGAACCAAGAAATTGACCTAAAAGAGAAGACAACACTCCAAGTTGTTCAGTCCATAAACTAAATCGGAGATTGACTGAAGCAGCGTTGATCTACTCCGCTAATGCAGAGAAAAAGCATTTCGAAGGCTATCTGGCTGTGATTCAGGCTCCGTCTATAGCTTACAAATCAAACAACAAGCTGATTCCCCAGTGGAGTCGCCAAATTGTTGAGGAGGTAAATCCCCTCTGCGGACAGAGGCGATCCCTACTAGCCCAGATCGGGTCTAGCAACAATAAAACACGCTACAGTGTAGGTTCCTAATTGCAAATAAACCGACTTGTGATGAAGGCTTACCTGGAATCCAACGCTATCGTTTGTAGAAGAGGTGGTGCTCCCATCCCTTTGCCCTGGCAGATCACAATCCTCACGATCTCCGTGATCGGACACCTGCACATGCAAGAAACAACACAAACGCAAGCATAAAATCCAGTATATAAAACTATATGTCAGTCAAAGAGGACATAACTCATGAACATAATCAAGAACAAGAGTGGAACCATAACCAATAGTCGCTTATCATTAAAGAGTCAAAAGAAGAATACAACCAAAGCTTCGACGCAGCACTCTCCTTTGGCGGGTCGTCAGTAAAACATGTCTCGATAAAGCTTGTCAAGGATGGGACAAGCCTCTCTCTTGCTTGGGACAAGCCAGTCTCCTTGCTTGGATTTGGCCTTAAGGGAATCAAGAAGGCTCTTGTAGCATAAGGATGTGAAAGCTCTTGGGGACTAGCTTGCAAAGGAGATGAGCAAGCTTTTATAGATGAAGGAAGGGGAGTTGGGATCCCTATAATTATGGGATTGGCCCTATCATCAAGGAAACTTCCATGAGAGGTGGCAAACCACTTCCTCTCTATGGAAATCCGTAGCCAAACCTTTCCAACTCAAGATAGATATCCTATTCAGAATTTGTTATGACGAAAATTTCGCCATTTATTTTTAAAAAACACCTCTTAATATGGTTGGCACGGTGCGTACTTGATGATGTGAGCTACCAATTGGCGCACCCTCTTTGGAGGATTTTCCCCCTTGGCGCGAGGGCTGAACTGTGGAACCACGCCAATGGAAAAAGAGCTATTTTTAGGGGTTTTGCAGGGAGATTTCTTCAGGGCAATGAAAGCTCATCTTCAAAGGGATCTAATGAAAGTATTTTCAAGTCTTGTCTCTACTCACAGGTCACAGAATGAGCCCTCCAATGTGTGGGATGGGGAATGGTAGGGACGGTGACAAATTGTTGTGTAACAATGGCTCGGTAAGAAGAATGTTGCAAATCGGCTACGAAAAAAGCTGTCCCTAAACCCACTGAAGCACAATTTGAAGATCTAAATGATCCTCACACCAATACCTAAAGCTCTACGAAACATCTGAATGAATTATCCTCAAGAGAGTTGGGCTTTTGTCCAACACTCACAAATCACCCGAGGGTTTCCGTCTTGGGGCTACAGCTGAAGTAGAGAACCACGTCTCACACCTCTCATATAATAAAATAATATGATCCAAAGATATCTCTCAATGGCCTCCTCCCTTTCTTTTATATATCTCTTGGAGCCTTCTAGAGCATTATTTTATTATTATTTTATTCATGGAGCACTTTTCCCTCTTATTAAAATATTCCTTCTTAATGCAGAAAAGGGTAAATCGGCTACCACACCTCCTCCGATCACTGAAACCTTTGTCTAACCATCCCACCATGTAGGTATCATTGTCCCGATTCCAATGAGATATTACACAAAGGTGCTCCATCATGTCTTCCTCCCGGAATGCCACCTTGAGCGTAATCAGCTGAGTTAAGCCCAAAAATAACTCAAATTTCTGAAAGTTATCAAAATGCACCAGAACGAGGGCCAAACTTCTCGGATGATGGAATATATTAAGCGAATGCCACCCAACCAAATAGAAACTCCTCAAAAATCCTTCAAAAATCCCCTGGGCCTGATGATGACACCAACCTGTACCTATGACCAGTCTGCTTCTAACTCTGGAAGTCCATCCTAGCCCTATCATAGGTGACACTAAAAAAGGAAATATTACAGACCTTTCACCCCAAGATTTATTGCCCTCAAGCAATCCAAATATGTTGGCCACCCTGTTGGCCCGCTGCAACTGGGACCTAATGCTAGAATCCCATACAAACCCATGGGTACTGCTATGCACCTGTGTCAAGCCACTCGGAATAGACCCCTCAATGCCGAGATCCCAAAATGATCTCTCACTATATTAGTCAATAAAAAATCCTCGCAGACCCCAATGCCACCATGGCCAATCATCGCCCAAGTCCCACGGCTCGGACTGTGCATTGCCTCTGACTATAGATGATGCCCCACGAAGTGAAGTCTGCCAACAAGCATCAATTCTTCCTGGCTCTCGTTGTGCTATACCTCTAACTGTATAAGCTATCCCACCAACTGTGTACCAACTCATCACCTCTCTCCAATCCAAGTCCCGACTCAATCCCACGTTGATCCTGCTCTCCTGAAATCAGGATGTAGTGCTGAAGAAACGACGACCTGTGTCCCACTACCAGCTGGAAACTGTAACATCTGCTATGTCTAAGGGCCCTTGCTCTGCTATGTTCCCTATGAAGAAAATTGTACCATAAAGAGGGTACCATCTCATGATCTCCCGCCAATCTATCCTGGAAGAAGAATCCAATGTAGTTTCAAATGCATATGAAATATGCCCAGAGAACTGTCGCCAGCTCATAATCAACTCACGCTGCTCTATCCCATCTGTCAAAAAAAGCTGCCTATAGAAGAAACCCCTCTCTCTATAATGGGCCAAAGTGGGCAAGATATGTTGTAAGCCCCATCGATGTACTCTTGGAGAGTGCTACTCCTTGGAAGTACTATAGCTCTGCTGACTTCATGTGCATCTATCTATACCTCATCAGTGTGTTAGACCAACGATGGATGCTCCACCATCTCCAACATCTCATCCCTCTCCTGATCGGGAATGTAATGCTCCTGCTGTCTACTAGACCCCTGCAGAACTATCCCATCAACCTCCAACATCTCCAAAGGATATGGATCTGCAGTTGTTGTCACTGTACTCAGTATCTGTGCATCTGACTGCTCCTCCTCAATGATTGACCCCATGGTTAGCCACATATCCATCATAAACTCAATGTGAGCCTGCATCTGGATCTCCCCCAAAGGACTATCATGCATGATGTGCATAGTATCCTCCTCTGCTGACTCAGGATCCATCATATGTTGCTCTGGCTGAATCGTCACAAGTGACTCATCACCCAGAGTATCTCCTGCAGAGTCCCCTGACTGCTCACCCTGCACACTGGAATGCAGCTCCGGCCTACTGCCATCAACTCCGTATGACTGTTCTCGCTCCCTAGAAGCATCATCATCTGATCCCATTGACTCATCTGAAGAAGAGTCCTCATCCTGGCATACAGAAGGAATGTCCTCTTGTTCTGCCTCTGCCACATCATCTGCATCACTCAAGCATGAGTGATCAGGCCCCTAAGGTTCTTTGCAGATGAAGAAAAGTCCCTTCCTCCTCAGCTCGTTCTTGCTGCCTGATCCACCAAATTGGAGTAGCTCCTCCCTGGTAAACACTCTCCTAAAACACCCAATGTTTTTCTCAACCAAACTCTCAGCTAGTTTATAAAAAACAGGTGAAACCAATTTCTCTCTCCTCCAAATGGTCAACAACCTAGTCTCCATCATCTTGCAAATGTTATCATTATTACCCATGACTCCAGCCATGATTTATAAAATCTTGATCCTCTTCTCAATGGCAAGACCCCAGATGTTATGTAGATCCTGAAGATTCTCTTCTATTAGTTGGAAAACATTCTGCATAATGTCATCATTATAAGGAAGCATAGGTGAAGTTATTCTGATAATCTCACTGAGACAAGAAGCTACTATTAGTCTAACTCCTTCACAAGGATGCTCCAAGAATCTTGGATGAATCAAAGCAAGCATTGTTGGTTTGAGTGCCTAATTTAGGACCCTCAAATCTCATTGGCTCACTTTAGGAAGATGTGATTCTAGCTTCTCCAAATTAAGGAAAGTTTTGTGGTCATCTTTAGGTTCTTAAAATCAAATCCAAGTGCAAAGAGCCAATTCCCCACCTTAAACTCTTTTTGCAAATCCCTTATCTGCTCTAGCTATAGGATGGCATGTATCCCCTTTGAAAAGGGTTTGTTGTTTGGTTTTTCTCTTTGATCCAAGGAAGCATTGTAGCTCCAAGCACCTTGTGCAAGTGATTTTTCAAACTGTAGCTGGTACTGAATTCTTTCTAAGTCATTAAAGCTTTTTCTAATATTTTTGCACAAATTGTGCTCTAGCAAAATCATTTTTTCACAACGATATGAATTCATCCTAGCAAAGAAATATAAACAATCTCAGGTGAGAAAAATGTTACCCCGGATGCAAGGAAATGATCTCTCCTCAAGCTCTGCACCGACTCTAGAAATTCTGCAATTGCTGCTCCAAAACTACATTGTTGCCTGACTTCGGGCTCTGATTTACCTAGTAAAAGCTGCTCATAAAATTCTAGGAATTTGGGAAGGTGATCCTTTCCCAAAACCCAGAAAAACCCACAAAGGATTTCCTCTAATTCCAACATTCAAAATATGACCCTTTGCAGTTTGGCCCTCTTCCAATTTCGTTTTCTGGCACTGTAGCTACTACTGTCAATCACTGCTCTCCAAAATTCCTGCCAACCTCCTCAAATGGCTCTCCTATAAATCTCCCAACACCCAAGCTCTAAAATACCACCAATGCAGCTCCCACAAATGAGCCGGCTCCAATGACTGCATAGGCCCTTCCAACCAAAATAATTGTAACCGAAAATCGAAAATATGCAGGTTGAGCTAAGATCGAGGCTCTAATACCACTGTAATATCCCGAATGGGATATTTTAACTAAAAATGTAGAAATAGACTTGAGCAACAAAATAAATGGAAATAAATACACAGCCACCAATATAACACAATGGATGCCGACAAAATCACTAAGCCATTTTATTAATCCGTGGTAAAATGTACATCAATATAAAAGGAACAACAGAACTTGAGATTTCCAAGCAAGCGAAGCAAAACCCAGAAAGATCGCTGGCCCAACTGATGAATAACGATGACAATGATGTAGATGGCTCGGCAAGAAGACTGCTGCAAATCGACTACGGAAAAAGTTGTCACTGAACCCACTGAAGCACAAGTTGAAGATCTGAATGATCCTCACACCAATCCCTGAAGCTCTATGGAACTTCTGAATGAAGTCTCCTCAAGAGAGTTGGGTTTTCGTCCAACACTCACAAATCACTAGAGGGTTTCCGTCCTGGGGCTAAGGCTGAAGTAGAGAACCACGTCTCACACCTCTCATACAATAAAATAACATGATCCAAATATATCTCTCAATGGCCTCCTCCCTTTCTTTTATAGATCTCTTGGAGCCATCTAGAGCATTATTTTATTATTATTTTATTCATGGAGCACTTTTCCCTGTTATTAAAATATTCATTTTTAATGCAGAAAAGGGTAAATCGGCTACCACGCCTCCTCCGATCACTGAAACCTGTGTCTAACTGTCCCACCATGTAGGTATCCTCGTCTTGATTCCAATTAGCTATTACACTAAGGTGTTCCATCATGTCTTCCTCCTAGAATGCCACCTTGAGCGTAATCAGTTGAGTTAAGCCCAGAAATAACTCAAATTTTTGAAAGTTATCGGAATGCACTGGAACGAAAGCCAAACTGCTTGGATGATGGAATATATCAATCGAATGCCACCCAACCACAAAGAAAATCCTCCAAAATCCTCCAAAAAGCCCCTGGGCCCGCTGATGACACCAACCTGTACCTGTGACCGATCTACTTCTAACTTTGGAAGTCCATCTTAGCCCTATCATAGGTGACACTAAAAGAATAATACACCTTGTCAACTATTTTGTTGGTTGATCAATGATTCATTCTTATATATGTGCTCCTTTTCCTTTTCCAGATTAGTACTATTACCTATCTTTAGAGGGCCCACATTTATCTCCCTTTTCGGTAGAAGGACCTTGATACTTTTCGCAACTAAACATTTCACAAGGCACACTCACTTGCTGATCCGAAGATACCTATGTATTACTCTCTTTTGTCGAACAGTGTAACCAAGGAAAATCTACAACAATACATGGCAAACATGTCAATACTACAAATGGGGCTTCTATTCCAAACAATGTGATGTCTAATTGGGATTTCACATCGGGGAGACCCCTTGACGAATTTCCAGCACCATCAACAATAGCTCTAGAAGGAGGGAAGATGACAAGTTGAACCCATTGAGTCTGTTTTGAATCTCTTATCGTAAATGGCTCATCCTTAAATCCTACTCCCAGGGTGTTTTTCTAACCTTTCCACCAGTGATATTTCAATCCTTGATGAATCTCTTCATTAATTGTCTCAATTCATGTTTTATGGTGAGGGTGATACATTTGCTACCGAGCATGCATTAATTTTTCGTATGTATGTCAATACTTTAAAACTGATTGCCAATATATGACTTGTATTTTTTATGCCTCACCCTTGAAGGTTTAGTTAGCCGATGGTGTCACACTCTACCACCTCCTTCCATTAATTCTCTTAATAATCTCGACGAGGAGCTTTATTTATAATTTGACAGGTATGATGACCGAGATGTTTATAAACAATCAATCATGCTAGAATGAAGCTTGATGAATCAGTTGAGGATTTCTGTCATATTTCTTCAACGTTTTTATAAATTTCCTGAAGAAGATATGTATTGGGATTGTTTGAAATAAAAGTTTGGGCATTTGGTTCATATCTCTTTGCATGGTGAATCCAAGCCACCTGATGTTTCTTCTTCCCCAACTCTTGTAAATCATGAGGCATCTATAATTTCATAAATGGAACCCACTATCCCTTTCTTTCTTTGTCCTCCTCCTTCTCCAATTCCGATGAGGGTGCCTCCTTGCGACCATAATAAATTTTGGAAATGTGTGCATAAAATTCCAAATCCATCTTCTCATCCTCCTTCCATTTTTCATGGCTCATATCCGATGGGTGAAATCTTGGAGTGGTTCATGGATCTTGCGGTGAAGGCTAATCTTTTCATTCCTCAATATGGTATTAACATGCTTAACTTACGTCTTGAATCTGAGTTTGATTTTTTTTTCTCTATCATGTACATGCCATGACTATTTCTATCGTGATCCACTTTATCAATCTACTACACCAAGTTATTCTTCAGTCTCCCTTGATTTTCAATGTTGGCTCAAATCATGACCGCATACAAGGATGTCACATTGTACAGGTAGAGGAGCAGAGAAGTGAAGATTATTTCAATATTTCTTCTCCTTTTCAAAGTCCTCCGTGTGAAGATGATGTCTCCTCGTTCTTGGCTAATTTTGAATCTGTTAATCACGATAATGAATTAAATTAAATCAGTTTGTTTAGACTCATAGTCTTGGGTAACAATCTTTCTGATGGTGATAATTCTGGTGATGTAAGCCATGATGAATTCCTGAGCGCATTGGTTGATCTTTCGGTTTCTCATGAAGTTTTCAATTTGGAAGATTTAGATTTAATATACGATCCAATCAAAGAATATGTTTTTTTCAAAAATTTGTGGTCATATCGCTATCTTTTGTGCTCTACTATTTGTGATGTATCTACATGTGATGAAGATATTCCATGCTCTTTAAGTTCTTCATCGGATGAGTTCACTTCTCAATTGACACAAGGTAATGAGGTTGTTCGTGATGAAAGAGAAAATAATAAGATCATTGAGTATCCTTTCCATCCTGTACCATCTCTTGTATTTCATTAAGACAACTATTTAAATCATCTTTCTCATGAGATTTATTTGATTCATACATCTCTAGATTTTCAATCATAAGAATTTTTTGACTTAAGTAATTTCGCTGTCAAAGTTGTAAAATATTATCAAATCAGTGAAAGAGATGGCTTCAGTTCAGTTAATAGTTGCCCCATGGAAATCAATGAATGAATCTATCCTCACACCAGGCACGATTTGGTTCAATCTTCGAAATGTGATTTTACAATGCTTCAAAGTTCCAGGAATTTCCAGGGAGTGGAGGCATTTAAACTTCCTTTGATGGTTATCTTGAGATCTCGTAACTCTCATAAGACCCCCAAACTAAGCCATGTCTATTTTTCTTCACAAAAGTTCTATTTTTGCATGGTTTTACTCAATGTAACTTATTTCTTGAAATATATTTGGCTGTGGATATGTTATACAGAGGAAAATATGTCCGGCCAACAGTAGGGGATCTCCCAGGTAGAAAGTCCCAATTAGACTTTGAACCGTTTGGAGTAGGGATCCCGTCCGGGGTGTGGGTCCGGCTACCACTTATATGATATTTCGAAATTTCAAGATTCGATTTCTGATCGGATTTAAGCTTCTATTTCAAATGGTTCATCTTCATGAAAATCTCATGTATCAAACTTTGGTTTGGAATGTGGATCTCTAATAGAGTCATGGAACTATGAAGTTGATTATTATAAATATTATCTTTGGACAAAGGAGTCATATTTCTCACACTCTTTTAAAAATAATTAACTCCTGATCCTTTTTTTGAATATTCTAATGCTAATTATTTTCTTCATCGCCCCTGAAATCCTCTTGAGCATTAGTGAATGCATGGATTATTTGACGAACCAAATTATTCTTCACTTGTTTTACCCTGACTGGTTTCATGTGTTTGCTATACTAACATTCCTTTTTACTTATTTCGATGATTATGATGTTAGTGCAGTGTGTAACTAGATACAAGGAAATCGTTTGTTACACTCGTCACATGAGGAAAATTATTCTATTATGCAAAGTGTTTGTGAAATTTTTCGAATTTATTTATCTTTGGTAATTTCAAACTCAGAGTCTGATGCTTTAATTAGCCCATCTGATCGTGATTCTTTTTCTAATGAATTTCGTTCAAATTAATATTTTCCCATCAACACATTCAATGACACTTGTTTTACATCCTTTGATTTTTATGTCTTAACATCTCACTATCTGGGTACTTGTCAAGCGATTGAGACACTTCTGCACTCGTAGATGGTTATGTCAAGTCCTCACTGTCTTGAAACATATATTGAATGTGATCATATCTATTTCTCCTCACAAGATTCAATTCACACCTAAACCTAGTCTAAATATAGTGTTCAATTCCATGCACATTCACACCAATACCAGAAATCAATACGTTGGGTCAAAAGAACCTCTCTCATGTGGGAAATCAATCACTCTCCCAGAAGACATATCACCCACCCACTTTCATGATGGGCACAACGTAGTGTGTTGGGATTTTATATCAGATCAATATTGTATGGTGAAAAAAACATAGCATAACGTAATGTGTATATTCTCATATGTCAAATACATGGTGGCTCCAACCAATGTCTCTTCTCACTTCACCAATGGTGTAACACTTACTTTCTTCTCCTTCCACTTGGCTTCAGATTTCATATTCATATCCCAACACACACATATTGAAATGATTTATGTCAACCACTGGGAATTCCTTCTTAAGACATGGAAAATATTGCATATCATTCAAAAAATATCTCCTTGGTCAGTCAACAGAGTAGTCTAGTGCATGAAACATAATTATAAAATTACACAGTACGAGATTTTCAAGAAAACAAAAAATCCATCATGTCAAAATAATGTTCAATAATTGGAAGGAAAAAAGATTAGTAAATTTCCCCTTCTCTTTCTTTTGGTAGTTAAAACAACATCGAAATTTTTACTTCTATTGAATTCACTTCACATAGCAATCATATCCTATAAACCTACCATAATATTCTCCAACAAGAATCTTCAAACATCACCAATGTCAAACTTGTATGACAATTACGAGAATCTATAATTTCAAACTACCAAGGAATAAATAACGTTGCTAAAGTGCCATCATAGAATACAAAATGTAGGCAGTAAATAGGATGCAGTCTCAAATGGACAACAGAGAATAGTTACATTCGCAGTCCATGGTTTACGGAAAGCAATTATGAAGTAATCCTCAAGACTCATTTCATGGTTTCAAATATAAAGATAAACCTATCTTAACATTGTGATCAGGACCCTTGTTATCTACATCCCTGTAAAGAGTTATCAAAGACACCTCCATTCATGCTATAAAAGGGAAGAAATTTTTTTGTGGTTATTCAAGCATGCATTTACAGTTGTAAAGGGATTGAAATCATGTTGAGTATCCATGGTGAATGTATTCTCATTCCATGAAATTCTAATGGAAATAGAAGCTCTAACTGTTGGAATATTGAGAATTCCAAATGGAGAGAATAAGCTCCTCTCCTCTAAACACAGAGAAATTTAAAACTTTTTTTTTTTTGGAGACAGAGTTTTCCACACTGAAAAAAACTTCTATTATTTTCAAAAAAAAACTGTTACAAATTCTTCCTCTTAACAGAGGGATAAGAAAAGCAGGACTGCTACACATGCAGTGCCAATCAACTCACTATCTTGACAAACTATACTATGTCTCTCAAGAACGCACAAAACCGTGCTCTGTTCTTCTTACTGTGCTTTTCTTTCCTGCGGGCTCTCACACAACGATTACAACAATACAATACAATACAATTTTCACTGACTCGCGGGCCTTTTCCTTTTATATGCCGCGCATATATTAAAACATTACAACAAACTATATTAGAACTTAAAAATAAAATTATTAAAAAAAATATAACCCCATCGGGTCCGCGCTTTAAACCAAAAAGCGCACAAAACAAAAGTTCCGATTGCGATTAACAACTAGATGCGATGGCTACTTTTAAATCCCATATAATAAACCTGTCGGGTCTGCGCTTTAATCAAAACACGTGACCAAAAACAAAATTGCGATTGCGATTGGGCCATGGATGCGATGGTGCATAAAACTCCAGTATAATAACCCATCGGGTCTGGCCTTCGATCGGAGCTCATAACAAAGACGCCCAATTGAACCTTGCAATTTAAAACCTGCGATTCCAATAAAACATCGCCACATGGTCAAGTGGACCCACAGGCCTCCGCTGTGGTGGGGGCGATTTATAACATAAACTTTGGTTGTATTGTGTTCAACCGTTCCACTTGCGGAACTCTCCATATTAACAAGAAACTTGGTTTATGATTCATATACATTGCGATTTGCGATTGCGATTGGATCACGTCGCATCGCAGAACTCCTCATCAACAAGACACTTCAAAAAGCTTTGCGATTCCGATTGGCATATAAATGGTGGGGACCACTTGTCCGTCAATTCAGAAATTAAAAGGACTTCTGCCTGTTTTAAACAATTTTAGTTGTTGAGGGCTTTAAAGCCCAAAATGACTAGTTTTTATTAAGTCTACTCCTCCGTAGACAAAAACGGATCTGCCCATCACGAATTCAATTTCTCCTCTACTATTGTGGTTGCGTCCCATCACAATTTAATTCTTTCTTATGGTTCTCCATCATTCTGCTTAAACACAGAGTGTTGTGCACTCAAAGCTCTACTTCTGCTGCCTTGTACTCTTTTCTTCCTGCCCAAGGCTGGCAGGTGACTTTAATATTTCAACACTCCCCCTTAAAGTTAGTTGCTGGGTTATCAATCATACCCAAGCATTTTCTTAAAAATTCAAAGGTCTTTTGTCCCAATGGCTTTGTTAAAATATCTACATATTGCTCCTCTGTTTTACAATGTTGTAAAACAATTTCTCCATTGTTCACTAATTCTCTGATATAATGAAATTTTGTGTCTATGTGATTTGTTCTTTTATGAAATACAAAATTCTTTGACAATGCAATAGCTAAGCTATTGTCACAATAAATCACTGTCCCTTTTACCTGTTCTTGGCATAAGCTTCTCAACATTCTTCTCATCCAAATTGCTTGACACGCTGCTGCAGTAATTGCCACATATTCTGCCTCTGCTGTAGATAATGCTACAATAGGCTGTTTTTTAGAAGCCCATGAAATGGCTCCTGAACCCATATGAAAAACATAACCAGAAGTGCTCTTCCGATCATCTACACTTCCAGCCCAATCACTGTCAGTGTATCCAACTAATTCTAAATTTTCTGAAGCTGTATACAAAATACCAAATCTTTTTGTTCCTTTCACATACCTCAGAATTCTCTTTGCTGCTTGCCAATGTGCTTCTTTTGGCTTCTCCATAAATTTGGAAATTAAACTAACAACATGCATAATATCCGGCCTAGTTGCAGTCAAATACATGAGGCTGCCAACTATGCTTTTATACAAACTTGAATCAAAATCCTTGCTGTTGTCATCTTTACTCAACTTCAATCCCATTACTGTGGGAGTAATTGCAGCTTTGCACTCCTGCATATTAAATCTTTCTAAAACTTGATTCACATACTTTGCTTGAGAAATAAAAATTCCTTTTTCATTTTGTTCTACTTCTATTCCTAAGAAGTATCTTAATAAACCCATGTCAGTCATTTCAAATTCATCTTTCATGACTGTTTTAAAATTCTCAATAAGGTAATCATCATTACCTGTAAATATTAAATCATCAACATATAAAACAACAATGAGCATCTTACCATCCTTTTCTTTGATGTAGAGGGTGGGTTCTCCCTCACACTTTTCAAATCCATTTTCCAGTAGATAGGAGTCTATTCTACTATACCATGCTCTTGGAGCTTGCTTCAACCCATAAAGAGCTTTCTGCAATTTGCAGATCTTATGCTCTTGGCCTTTCTTCTCATATCCGAAAGGTTGTTCCACATATACCTCTTCCATTAAAACTCCATTTAAAAATGTAGATTTTACATCCATCTGGTATACTTTCCATTTGTTTTGTGCTGCTATGGACAACACTGCTCTTACTGTCTCCATTCTTGCAACTGGTGCAAAAGTTTCTTCATAATAAATCCCATGCTTCTGCTTATATCCCTTGACAACAAGTCTGGCCTTGTGTCTTTCTATTTTTCCTTCGGCATTGCTTTTGGTCTTATAGACCCATTTAACTCCAATGACTTCTTTACCTTCTGGGAGATCAACCAACTCCCATGTTTTGTTCTTCTCTATGGCTTTAATTTCATCATCCATAGCTTCTATCCATTTTCTATCTTTAATAGCATCTTCAAAATGAATAGGATCATCAACTTGACAATACAAAGAAAATAAGGAATTCATACCTTCATTTGCCGCTCCTTGCTCATAGATTTCTCTAATGCTTCTGAACCTTGTTCCACTTTCACTTGGTGTAGTCGTGCTTGAAGAAGCACTCGAGTCTACTCCATGTGGTGTGCTTGGAGATGCACTCCCGCTTCTTCTCAAGGGTGTTCTAGCTACCGTTTGAGTTGTCCCTTGCTGTCCTTGCATTGCTAGAGGTCGTGCAGTGGATGGGTTGTTAATTTCAACCACATCTCCTTCATCTTCATCATGAGACAAACAGTTTTTAACATTGACTGTTTTCTCAATGCTTCCATCCCATGCTTCCTCTTCAATAAATTGCACATCTCTGCTTATCACAAACTTCTTTGTGGATGGGTTATACAATCTGTATCCTTTGGAATCTTCACTATATCCAAGGAAAATGCACTTCTCCCCCTTACTATCCAATTTCTTCCTCAACTTGTCTGGAATGTGTGCATATGCCACACATCCAAAAACTCTCATGTGGGTGACTCCTTGTTTTTTGCCACTCCACGCTTCTTCTGGAACTTTGTTCATCACAGCTTTTGTAGGGCATCTATTTAAAATGTACACAGCACAGTTTGCTGCTTCTGCCCAATACTCATTCGGCAAGTGTTTTTCCTTTATCATGCTTCTCACCATTTCCATTATGGTTCGATTCTTCCTTTTAGCAACTCCATTATGTTGCGGTGTGTACCTTGTGGTAAATTTCTTGTGTATGTCGTTCTCTTTGCAGAAACGTAGAAATTCCTTTGATATGTATTCTCCTCCTCTATCGGTTCTGAGAACTTTAATATGTTGCTCGCTCTGTTTCTCTACAAGAGCTTTAAAATGGAAATTTTTTTGAAAGACTTCACTCTTATATTTCAGACAATAAACCCACAGTTTTCTTGTGAAATCATCTATGAAGGTCAGCATGTAATTGCTGCCTGAAACTGATGCTGTTTGCATCAGCCCACATAAATCTGAATGAATGATCTCCAAAGGTGCTTTCGACCTTATGCTTTTCCCTGAAGGAAAATTTTCTCTATGTTTCTTTTCCAAGATGCAGCCTTCACATAGGCTATCAGGCTTCTCAATCAATGGTAAACCTCTTACCATTTATTTTCTGTGCAGCAATTTTAATCCTCCGAAATTGAGATGTCCAAATCTCAGGTGCCATAACCAATTTTCATCTTTCTCTTCCTTTTGAAAGGCTTCTTGTGTTACAACTTCTATACTCTTTCCTTTTCCCTTCAAGTCAGTGTTGAGCTTGAGAGGAAACATTCTATTGTTGGTCATTTGTATTTCAGCAATGATTTTCTTGCTTGGAGGTATATCTTTAATTGTGCACACATCATCCTTAAATATTACATTGTAACCTTTTTTTATGAGCTACACAACGCTCAAAAGAGTACATTTCAGACCTCGAACATGATACACATCAGGGACAAATTTCTGCTCCCCATTTCTTGCTCGAATACTTACTCTGCCTTTTCCTTTGATAGAGATCTTAGTATCAGTCCCTGTGGTCACTTCAGATTTTACTTCTTCATCTAGATTTGCAAACATTGCTTTATTTCCAGTCATGCGATTACTACATCCTAAATCTAAGAACCAAACATCATCTTCTCTATCCTGTGCTACATTACATGCTAACAGCACATTACTTGGGTTCTTTTCTTCTTTTGCTACATTAGCATTTTTCTTATTCTTCATGTCACTTTTCTTCTTTCTACATTCATTGGCATAGTGCCCATATTTCTTGCAATAATGACATTGGACATTAGATTTTTCATACCTTTTTCCATGAGCATGTTGGTGTTGATGTCCACCTTGCTGGCTGTTGCATTGGATGTGGCTCTGACTCTGGCTTTTTCTCCTTCCATGTGAATGTGAAGGGCTATTACTTCCACCTCTGTTTTGGCTTTTGCCTCTTCCTCTTCCTTTGCCTTGACCTCTTCCTCTTCCTGAAGGCATCTGCGTCTTGAAGGCGTGCTCAAGAGATGAGTTTTCATCTCTGCTCAATCTCTGTTCATGAGTTATCAATGAGGCATGAAGTTCATCTACCGTGAACCTTGAGAGATCTTTGGTCTCTTCTATAGTGGTAACAATAACATCAAACTTTGAGGGTAAGCTCCTCAAAAGTTTCTCCACAATTCTTCTTTCTTCAAGAGTTTCTCCATGTGACCTTATCTGATTTACAATCCCAATCACATGTGTAAAAAATGTGTCTACATTATCTAACTCTTTCATGCAAAGAGTTTCAAAATCTCTTCTCAACAACTGAAGTTTTGTTGTCTTAACTTTCTCCATGCCTTGATAGGCTACTTTCAGAGTTTCCCATGCCTCCTTCGATATCTTAGCTACTGCTATCCTTGGAAACACACTCTCATTTACTGCCTGATACAAATAGAAGAGGGCCTTAGCATCCTTCTTTCTATTGTTCTTCAATAAATCCTTCTCTGCTTGATTTAAGGCATTAAAAGCCTGTTCATTAGCTGGTTCAACAAAACCATATTCTACAAACTCCCATAAGTCTTGTGAGACAAACATGGCTCTCATGGTAATGGCTCAATAATCATAGTTCTTTCCATTAAATTGTGGAAGCTCAACAATTCCAATGTTCATTCCTGTACTTGGTCCAGCCATTGCTCTTAAACTGAACTCTAAACTTAAGAAAACTGTCTTTCCTTCTCTAAAAGAACAAACTCTTTTAAAACAAAACAACAGCTTTGTTATCTTTGAGAAATACCTGATCTTTTGACCTCTGTTGAGCTTTCACTCTGCTGGAGGAAATGGTGCAACAAGTCTTCTTCTTCTTCAGCTTCTTTGAAACATTCAAAGAGCCTAAACTAGCTCTGATACCATGTTGGAATATTGAGAATTCCAAATGGAGAGAATAAGCTCCTCTCCTCTAAACACAGAGAAATTTAAAACTTTTTTTTTTTTTGGAGACAGAGTTTTCCACACTGAAGAAAACTTCTATTCTTTTAAAAAAAAATTGTTACAAATTCTTCCTCTTAATAGAGGGATAAGAAAAGCAGGACTGCTACACATGTAGTGCCAATCAACTCACTGTCTTGACAAACTATACTCTATCTCTCAAGAACGCACAAAACCGTGCTCTATTCTTCTCAATGTGCTTTTCTTGCCTGCGGGCTCTCACACAGCGATTACAGCAATACAATACAATACAATATTCACTGACTCGCGGGCCTTTTCCTTTTTATATGCCACGCATATATTAAAACATTACAACAAACTATATTAGAACTTAAAAATAAAACTATTAAAAAAAATATAACCCCATTGGGTCCGCGTTTTAAACCAACAATCGCACAAAACAAAAGTTCCGATTGCGATTAACAACCGGATGCGATGGCTCCTTTTAAATCCCATATAATAAACCTGTCGGGTCCGCGCTTTAATCAAAACGCGTGACCAAACACAAAATTGTGATTGCAATTGGGCCATGGATGCGATGGTGCATAAAACTCCAGTATAATAACCCATCGGGTCCTGCCTTCGATCAGAGCTCATAACAAAGATGCCCCGATTGAACCTTGCAATTTGAAACCTGCGATTCCAATAAAACATTGCCACGTGGTCAAGTGGACCCACGGGCCTCTGCTGTGGTGGGGGCGATTTATAACATAAAATTTGGTTGTATTGTGTTCAACCGTTCTGCTTGCGGAACTCTCCATATTAACAAGACACTTGGTTTATGATTCATATACATTGCGATTTGCGATTGCGATTGGATTGCATCGCATCATAGAAATCCTCATCAGAAGACACTTCAAAAAAATTTGTGATTCTGATTGGCATATAAATGGTGGGGACCACTTGTCTGCCAATTCAGAAATTAAAAGGACTTCCGCCTGTTTTAAACAATTTTAGTTGTTGAGGGCTTTAAAGCCCGAAATGACTAGTTTTTATTAAGTCTGCTCCTCCGTAGACAAAAATGGCTCTGCCCCATCACGAATTCAATTTCTCCTCTGCTATTGTGGCTGTGACCCATCACAATTTAATTCTTTCTTACGGTTCTCCATCATTTTGCTTAAATACAGAGTGCTATGCACTTAAAGCTCTGCTTCTGCTGCCTTGTACTCTTTTCTTCCTGCCCAAGACTCGCAGGTGACTTTAATATTTCAACACTCCCCCTTAAAGTCAGTTGCTGGGTTATCAATCATACCCAAGAATTTTCTTAAAAATTCAAATGTATTCTGCCCCAATGGCTTTGTTAAAATATCTGCATATTGCTCCTCTGTTTTACAATGTTGTAAAACAATTTCTCCATTGTTCACTAATTCTCTGATATAATGAAATTTTGTGTCTATGTGCTTTGTTCTTTTATGAAATACTGAGTTCTTTGACAATGAAATAGCTGAGCTATTGTCACAATAAATCATTGTGCCTTTCATCTGTTCTTGGCACAAACTTCTCAACATTCTCCTCATCCAAATTGCTTGACACGCTGCTACTGTAGCTGCCACATATTCTGCCTCTGCTGTAGACAATGCTACAATCGTCAAGTTTGTAGCTTCATGAAATCATGAAAGGATTGAAATCATGTTGAGTATCCATGGTGAATGTATTCATTCCATGAAATTTTAATGAAATATCGACTTAACTACGCCTTTTGTGAGGTCTACAATGTGCAAGTGCCTTTAACATATCACGCCTTCCATTAAATCTAAAGAAAGGAATGATATCCGGTTATGTTCCATTTTCTTTTCCGTTGAGAACAAACTATTAGTGTCATCTTAACCATTTCAGGATTCACAACTCACCAAATTACAATGCTTATAAAAGTCAATAATGGCTGAGAATGGAGGACCAAATGAAAATTTCAGGTATAAACCCCAAAAACTGGAGCATATGATTTCAAGAATATTCTTCGTCAAATCTGAAATATTGATAGTTAATTTTTTGGAGATGTTATTGTCCAACTATAGTCACCATTGATTTATATATGGTCTATTGTAATTGGGTTCTACTGTAAAATTTTCCAAATCTCTTTATCAACCTTTCAGGAGTTGGATCCAATAGTTTATCCCCCTTTCCCGCAGTACTATCATGAAGCTCATGAACAAAATTACTTGAAATGGAAAAGAAAAATCCTTTTTCATCCACTGCCATGGTAAAAAATGTTAAATATGGGACGAGTGCTTTGGCATAAGAGAAATTATTCAAATATTCAAACACTAAAAATGACTATATGTTTGTAGCTACTAAAAAATACCGTTACTTTAAGAAATGAGCAAACTTTAGGAATCGAGAAACAACAACCCCTTCCTAGCAACCTCCCTTACCTGCCACTTCATGTTGTCGTACAACTTATTGCCCCTGTCGATGATGCAATCGCCAGTATCCGATGTAGTCAGAGAGTGTGGATATTGTATGTTCCATCGGCGTGTCGACCTTGACGAGGATGATCACTGACCTTATAGTTCGGGCGGAAGGAAGGCACGCAATGGAAATAAAGGAACTAAGTGGCAGTTAGATGACTGATAATGTAGGTAAGAGTCGGTGTTGAAATCTAATGGGAAAAAATCTTTCAATCATCTAACAATTGATCGAATGGTGCCCAATGATGTAGAGTGGTAGACTAGGGGAGTTTTTCCTAGAAGGAACACCTCACGGCGTAAAAATACTCATCTGATATTACATCTCACATTTTCAATATTAAAACAAAATCATAAAAATTAACTAAATTATAATTTTATTTTAAATTATTGTTATTACATGTTTATCTATTTTGGAATATGACTTCTAAAATTTTAATTTAATTATCAATAATTATCAAGTAGTTGGTAACTTTCATCAAAGTTATTCTATACTATTCTGTGGAAGTAAATTTATATAGGACACCTATTAATTACTAATAACTAACTATTTTATTGAATTAAATACTTATCGTCCACCTAATAATTATTAATAATTTGATAATAAACAAACCTATATTTTAACAGAAAATAAACACACTTACACATACAATATAATTAAAATTATTGTTTTAAATTAATATAATTAAAAATATATATACATATAATATATATAATATATTTAAAATTATTGATTTAAATTAAAATAATTCAAAAATATATTAGTGTGAATTTATTGTGAATTTATCTAGACTCTAAATGTGTCTTAGTCATCTTTTTAATTTTAAAAATATTGTAATTCAAACAATTATATATATATATATACACACGATTAAAAATAAAAATACATAAATGCTTTTAAAATAAATAATCTTTTAAATTAATATTGATAATTAAATTAAAATTTTGGAAACATATCTGAAAATAAACATATCTATCAACATAAATATATATTAAATATTTTATTTATAAAAAATATTAAAAGATATTTACATAAAACATTGTGTAACTATTTTAGGTTTTGGATTTTTTTTTTTGGCTTAAATCTAGCAAAAATATTTTTTGGTTGGATTGTATTTTTTCTTGTTGTTGTTTATGATCCATTTTTTGAATGTAGAAATAAATTAAGTACCCTGAAAAACTCTTATAACACTTGAATTGTGCAAAGTTCACAAATTAACACTAACAAATTTATATAAGATTTTGACCAGATTTGTCCAAAAACTATCAACACATCAAAAAAATTAAATAACAACCTAACACTTTTAATAATTAAACATTAAAATAATTTATTTTCCATATACTCATAACACACCAACTTATGCATTGCCTTCCATGACTCTACGTTTTCTATACCTTTCAAAATATTAGAAAAAATATTTACTTAGTTGATTATAGATTCTGAAATATCTAAAAATTTGACCAGCAAAAGAAAAGTGAAACAATTGTCAAATCTAAAAATATCTTTACAAGATGAAAAGGAAAAAGCGTAATAATATTCACCTTCAATAACTGTCAAATTTAAAAATATTCTACAATCTACAAAGCAAGCTATGGATTTTCAAGGCTTTAACGGCTGCGCATTTCTGGAACGCACACCACCATCTTCACTCCACTCTCTTCCGGGGACGCAGGAATGCAACAGGGAACTGGGAAAGTCCTGAGAAAACTAATAGGACATGTACGGGTTCACCCCAACTAAAAGTCCACTCTACTAACCCCAGCCGTATCCAGTCAAAAAGTAAGATAGGCGTTCCCAACACAAAATGCCATCTGTATCTCTGGGCATGACCGTTTCATTTCAAGAAACGCCATGCTGATCTCAAGTACTTTATTTAAAGACATCTTTGCCTTCTTTATCAACTTTACAAATACATGCGAAAGTGGATCCATTGACAACTTCTCCCGTTGCAATTGTTGTTGCACTTGCCAGGTAATGAAGCTAATTGCGTATCCCTCTGCAAGTGGAGGGTCGAACGTCTTCCTCCAGGGACACCGGGCAGAAGCCTTGACATAGAAGGCGACTACAGCGGGTTCCTAGAGCCACTGTCTCCGCTCGCCATGCCAACGCTGCTAACACTTCGAACGTGGAACAATGCTCATTCACTCTTGTAATATGGGCTGGTTTATACCTACAAACATCCGCTGAAGAAAAACGAAGCCAGTATCAGGTCCCGGTTCTTCGCCATGTAAATAGACATTGCCCATCTTCTAAAACATGGGCAATGCTGGGACTATGAACCCACTTTCAAGAAGTTCATCATGCCTGAAAACGGACCAGATAGGGCTGGCTCTTGATCTTCTCGCTGCCACACTGCTTCGATTGAAAGCTTCGTCTCTCCCCTCGCGATCTCTGCAAGTCCCATGAGAAACTGGGCTGCCCCACGTCCGTCACAGAGACAATGGTTGAAACTCACACCCACAACAAAACCCCCGCAATCGAAGCGAGTTAGCTATTTTTGTCAAAACACAAAGCACACATTGTGAGCAGCTCAACCGCACACAAACGCAACAATGGAGTTGAAGGAATCCCTTAAAATTGTGGAATGGCAAAGTGGAGGAAACAGTTTACCTGAAATATGAGTGGCGGTACGTCCTCGACTTGTGCAGTGAGCGGAAACTGAAAGAGCAATTGCTCAAATGAAGGTTTCAGCTCGTCCAACTCGCCTAACAGTGAAAGAGTGTTATGCGTGGAGGCTTCAACAAAGAGAGCGCCCTCTCCTGTGCAGTCTACCTGCAGTTTTCGGCCATCTTCGGTTCTCTTTACACGGCCTGCAAGTGGGTGATAGTAAGCTAATACTTGTGACAGTGCATCCCTAATAACCTTCACAGGATTTTGGGAGGAATAAACATTAGGAGACCCATTACTATACACCAGCAATGTATCGAATCTGCGCCTTACGATGAGATGGTCATCCAGATTGGAAAGATAGAGTGTGGTTCTCGGAGAAGGTCGCGAAGGTGGCACCATTACAGACCCCAAAACATTTACAGTAAGCTGAACTTGGGAGCAGTGCTCCTTCATATCAAGGCTCTTCACCTTCTGCTCAGACATGGTCAATTCTGCTTGGGCCAAAGATGATGTTGCTGTTAAATAGATTGGAATAGCTGGATCATCATGGTTGGTGGTTGACTAAATATCCTATAGCTGGATCATTTGGTAGGTTGTTGACTAAATATCCTGTACCTGCTGTGTACGTTTAAGTCCCATTCACCGTGAAGCTACTATATATGAGTCTAAACCTGTACATATGGAGCCCGTCATGACAACAAAAATATTAGTGGAGCTTGTCGTGGCAACCAATATTGTGAGTTTTAGGACAGTATATTTTACATATAGTGTCAGAGTTATAGGACAGTATATCTTATTTACTGTTATTTATTGGATTTTGTACTCGATTAAAGTAAATTAATGGTTGGTGTATATTATTTTATTAATGAAATTACAACTCTACAAATAGTTAAATTTAAATTCAATGGTTGATATAGATTACTTTATTAATAAAATTATAACTCTACAAATAGTTAAATTTAATGGTTGGTATATATTACTTTATTAGGTTTTGCATACTCCACTTTGTCAAACTATGATAATTTATTATGCTTTCCATACTCCACTTTGTCAAACTCTTATAATTATTTGATATCTGTTTTTCATAACAAATAGTTAAATTTAAATTCAATGATTGATATACATTACTTTATTAATAAAATTATAACTCTACAAATAGTTAAATTTAATGGTTGTTATATATTACTTTATTAGGTTTTGCATACTCCACTTTGCCAAACTATGATAATTTATTATGTTTTCCATACTCCACTTTGTCAAACTCTTATAATTATTTTGATATCTGTTTTTCATATTCCAGTTTGTCAAACTATGATAAAGTTTTGAGTTTTATTTTTATTTTTTTTTAAATTGGAATTTGGGTTATTTATTTTTGCTATGATGTTTTCTTTGGATGGTTTAATATTTGTTTTGAATATTAATTTCAAAAACATAATCCATAAAAGTTGTGAACACCTGGTTTGGTTTTGGTTGGTCCTCTTAATTTTAAGATTCGAAACACAAGATATTACCTCCTCGCAAGAAATTATTGCTTTCTAAAAGTTGTAGCAATATGAGTTATTATTGTGTAATATTTATGCTCATATTATTATGTAATATTCAAAATATGAGAATGAATAGAAAGAAGTTACTCCAAGGAGTTTTTTTGATACCATAATATATAATAGAGACACTATTTCAATATTCTAAAAAGATGACAGTTTTGTTTTTTCCTCCTAGCGTTTGAGTTTTTTAAATTTTATTAAAATTAATTTTTTTAAGCTGTTTACTTTACCTAATTTAAATCATTATAAATTATAAATTTATTAAACTAAATTTTATATCAATGTATAATTTTATTAAATATAATTATATATTATATTTAATTATAATGTATCATATTATACATTATAAATTAATTTAATTACTTTATAATTTAATTTAAATTATTATAGTTTATAGGTAGGTCTCTCGCTCAAGAAAGGTTTGATAGATAGTGCTTGTATGTAGATATTAGTGTAATTCTAGTCTATGACCATGCTCATTTATGGTACATTGTAACATTTTTCTATTAATAAAGTTAAGACATTTACTTTCAGTGTTTTCTATACTTGTATATTGTGGTTATTTTTACTTGGATGGGTCTCACTTTCGTTGTGTTGCTTTGTGGTGGCTATGCTATAATATTGGCTAAGTATTTTTGGGTTGTTCTGACACTATGGTGAGGGAGTGCATGAGTGTTTTTTGATGAACTAGATTATGTTAGTCATAAATGTTATAACTTAGAGTGAAGTTATGGGTAGACTTTAAGTGGAGAGCATAGTTTGGTTGTCGTAGCCACAAGTTGGTCAAAATACTATTGCTCAGCAAGGAAGGGTTGTAAAATTGGAGATAACAAAAGGAAAAATTTGTGAGAAAATTTAAGGTCCATGGAAAGTGGTATCGGATCTCAGTGTTAGTTTGTAAACTTTGTTCAGTGCTATTGACCATGTTTTAAATGAAGTAGTAGGTTAAGGGGATGATTTGATTGGTTCAAAATAACTTTGTGATCCACCGTTGAGCATGAAGTCACTTACAAAGCTCTGGTGCTCATGGAGGAAACATATAGTAGTATAGGTGTTGGAGTGACCATTTCATCAACAATTTTTTGGAATAATACTAGCATGTTCTAGAGATTGGATGAAGGTACAAGATAACTTTGAGCACTTTGAACTATTTGTATAGGTTGCAATCAATTAAATAACACCTTAGTTTGTTTTTCCATCATGTCTTATAATGCATTTCAAACAACTAAAAATTCACACAATAGTCATAGTGGACATGTTATGGTCCTTGCGCCTTAAAAATGATAAGAAACCAATAATTACAATCATCTTCAAGGGAGAAATCTCTTTTTACAATGAATACAATGTACAAGACAATATTTGATGATCTTAAGAATATGCCTCCTTGGTGTATATATATGAAAAAAAGGGTACAATTAAAATAAATGGGAGCACAATAGGTTTTAACATACATAACAATACAACAATAGAAATATAATCACTCAATATGTAGGGCTTACTAATATTTTTTTTGTTAAAATGGTGCTTAACATGCCCCTTAGCTTCAAGCAAGTGTTTTTCTCAACACTTGACTATATGTGAGTGTTTGTACATGAACAACTCATCTTCCTATATTGCTTCTTCCACTCGTAGGTTCTGCCATTTGATGAAGTACTCAATAATTTATTTATTTCTTAGTTTTTTAATAATTGTTTCTAAAAATATTTCTAGTTTTAGTAATCTTGTCCTCAATTACCTTCTTGTACCCAAACTGATTCATGTCATGTTTTTTATGAATAATTTTTTTAGACTCAATAGTCGAGTGATATATTTTTTAACTATCAAGTGGTCATATTGTAGGAGATTCAAAGAGTGTGAGGGGGTGAGGAGCTTTAAAAAAAAGTGAAACAAAAAAACAATAATGCCAAACACCGTTATAGTCAAACTATAACTAGTTCAGAAATACACGTAAAAGTTAGTTGTTTTCAATGTAAAATTATTCATAGTAATATCCAATAACATCCAATGGAAATTGTTTCATTGTAGATGTATCATACTATGATATGACTATTGAATATAAACAATATTGAAAGAGAAAGCCAATACACGTGATACCAAATTAAACTCTCAACGGAAATTGTTTCAATGTAGATGTATCATACTACGATATGACTATTGAATATAAACAATATTGAAAGAGAAAGCCAATACACGTGATACCAAATTAAACTCTCAACGGAAATTGTTTCAATGTAGATGTATCATACTACGATATGACTATTGAATATAAACAATATTGAAAGAGAAAGCCAATACACGTGATACCAAATTAAACTCTCAACTCAAATGCTTTGAGTTTAAAATTTAAAGATAATTTCAAAAATCAAGACCTATTGAGTTTAAAATTTGTTTCATCATTTCAAAAGTCTTGTTATCGATGTTTTGAAGAACAATTACATACATATTTGGCATTGTGTAGATAGCACGGAAGAAAATTTACTTAAAATATTAATATACATTCATCTGAATTAAATTAAACTTCAATGTAAAAGAAAAAGAAAGAGAATACTCAAAACAAGACAAGTATCATTTGAGATAATTCCGTTCCTGTCATGGATAATGCTTTACATTGAACTTCTAATTACTTTACATGCATGTGGGGTCACCATTAGAATATGAGTGGAGAATTATCTACACGTTTAAACAAATGTGTCCTATGCAGTTGTAAGATAAGCTTTACATGCTCATCGGTTTTTATTCATTTAACTCGTGACATTATCATTCATTCTCTTTCAAGTCAAATTCAGCATGTAAAGCATGCAAGAGTCCTGTCAATGTCGTCGAATATTTAACTGAGAGGAGAATAAGTATCAGCTCAGAAGACATTAAACTCGTGTTGAAGCTCAGAAGACATTAAACTCGTGTTGAAACCGTCGAATATTTAACTGAGAGGAGAATTACATTTCAAACAGAAGACATTAAACTCGTGTTGAAACCGTCGAATATTTAACTGAGAGGAGAATAAGTATCAGTTCAGAAGACATTCAACTCGAGTTGAAACTTGAAGCTTTCAATATTTAACTGAGAGGAGAACAAGTATCAGCTCAGACGACATTAAACTCGTGTTGAAACCCGCGAATATTTAACTGAGAGGAGAAAAAGTATCAGCTCAGAAGACATTAAACTCGTGTTGAATATTAAAGTCTTGATAACAACATCAAAATTGATAGAGTTGACTGTGTTCAAAGCAGAGGGGGGCTCCAACTCTGACTTCTCCTAATATGTGGGCCCCTGATCATTTGTGTGTAGTGAGAGTGTAACTTTTTTTTGAATTGCACCATTGATTTTAGCTTTATGAGCACAACAATTTAGTTGTTCTTTAAAGTCATAAAATCATAAGGGCATTCACTTCTCATAATTCTATGAGACAATGTAGCTAATGATGTTAGATGATTATACTAATGTTATTTTATTTTATCACCATTCTCTAAGATTTTCATAGGAAATATGTATAATATTGATAATAAGAATTCAACTTCAATTATTAATCCATGCATGGCAAAGAAACTAAGTACTTTTGGGTGGGGCATTCTAGTGATGGATTGGTTAATTGTCAAAATAAGGTGTTATAAAGAATGTGAAATAGTTAGACAATATGGAAAAGATGCATTATATCTTAGTTTTCGTTTTTTTATTAGAACCATTATATATTTTCCTTTATACATCATGTTGTTGCCACTCAACAACAATTAGACAATTGTGGTAGCACTTCTCTAGACTTGTATATGTAGTGGTACATCATCCCTTGCACACTAAGAAACTTTGACTCATGTTCAAAAGAAAGGAATATAATAAAAAACTATTTGATTCTCCCGAAAGGCAAGTGCATTATGATTTTATGATTTTATGGTTGTTATACCCATGATTTATATGATATCTGGTGCAAAACATTTTTTTAGGGTTTTCTTTACCCATGATTTATATGACATCTCGTGCAAAAGAATTATTTGCATAAAATAATAAAACATTGGAATAAAAAAAGAATAGGATGAATGTTGCAAGTCATAGTATCAAAGTTTCTTGATATATTTCATTCTTTGTGGATTGATATATGTGAAGGTTACATACACTTTACAAGAGAAGCATGCATGAACTCATTTTTTATGTTATATGGCTTAGTGGCGATAGATTTAGGCTAGTGTCGAATGATAGCGTTATGATGATGCTATTGAGAGAAAAAAAAATATTTTAATCATATTAAATTTGGCTATTAATTATGCTTCTTTTAAATTATCCATAGGGACGATAGTCATGGCACACTATTTTAAATAAAATTTGTGAATTTATTATATTAATTAATGTTTTAAAAGAATAAATGTGTTAATTCCTATTCTAATCATATATGTTTTAGCTTGGTTACATAACTAATTAGTTACTAGATTTTATTTATTTTTAGCAATATTACTTTCTTTCTTTCTTGTAATTTTGTATTTTTTATTGATTAACTCAACTTGAGACGTAATGCCAAAGCTCCAGCACTATCCAAAATTCAGCTAAAATATTTACACATGAAACCTAGAGTGTTTGTGGGATGTAGCCTCAATAGAGGAGAAACCAGCTGTTATTTGAAAACCAAACCAAACTTCAATCATTGTCCAATTGTGAGTTGAGTAAACGAAACATGATAACCATAGAAATTTTTTGACATGGTAGGGGAAAATAGTAGCGAAATTAAAACCATAACACAAAGAATGAGGAAATCTTGAAATGAAATAATAGTTGAAATGAATTTGTAAATGTAGGATAACAAAGAAGTGTTCAGATTAATTAGTTATCTAACCTCTCTATTTCTTTACTTTATTTACAACGATATATTTATAAAAGCAAGGGATGCATATTTAAATTATTAAAATTTTCTCATAATTTTTGAAATAGTTAAACATCATATTTTTTTAGTTCTAATTTAAAACAAATTTACAAACACAATTAATAACTTTAATAACTTTAAGTATAATTTATATGAATATGATAATTAAGGATGCATAATGTTGTTAAAATATCATAAATACACTCTTAAAAAGTACTATATAATATAATAAAATTTAATAGGAGAAAAATATGTACATGTAATGATATCAATAACTTTTAAATTAAAAGTCAATCTCAACAACAACAAAAAAAAAAGGATTAAAATTTATAAAGAAACAATTCCATCCTATAATATATGATAGAAGATTCTATCTTATAAAAAAATAATTCTACTTTATGTCAATTACAAGATATGATAGTAGCTTCTGCCACAAAACCTATGAACATTTCCACGTTCTTCTGACTGTTATAAAAAAAAGCATTCAACAATCGTGACTATTTACAAGAAAAACACATAATGACAACTAAAAACATAAATTTTAATTTATATTCATGAATTATGACTTTGAATGAGGAGAAGAGGATCCTTCTCATTTATTTATGTACCCTTCCGGAAGTCATTGTGAGAAAATATTATATATTATAGAGCAATGCAACACATTAAATATGTAGAAAACACAAGCACACAAAACACATGAAACCAAAGAGACACAAATATACTTGGTTCACCCAGTTTGGGCTACGTCCACCCCGAAGAGCCAGTCATTCCTTTCTATTATCCAACAAAATGAAGAGACATGACCTACAGCAGATCCGCTGTAATATCCTATGTTCTCTCTCACAGTCTCCCTATCTGTTTCTCGCTCTGAGAATACACATACAATACACAACCATAGTACAATACCCTCATAAAAGTGAGGGGTTGCCTTCTAGGGAAAAAAACCTTAAAATAAACATAACTTCTACCGTCAGATCATCTTCCTAATGAATGGCCCAGATTGACTAGAAATTACTATACTTTTAGATGGAAATTTTACATCTATTTTTAGCTTCGAGGGCACTGCCCCAGGAACCCCCGCCAGGGGGGGGCTCCATAAATTTGCAGCCGCCCCCCCTGGACCCCCCAGGCAGGGTTTAATTACGGGCGGCATTGCCGGACCATTAAGGTACACGGGTCCAATGCTATGATACAAAATAAATAAGATAATCAGGCTCCACACCCAACAATCTCCCACTTGGAGACTGATTGTAGCAACTCCACCACTGCTTCATTTGTTGGACAATGACTCCACTTTTTACTTAACTCTTTCTCATCTTCATCGTCATACTTGAATACCAATTGAAACTGAGCATATTCTTAGTTTCTCTTTGGTTACAATTTTTTTTAGCATATCTGCGGGATTCTGGCTAGTGTGTATCTTTTCCAGCTTCATTTGTCCATCTTCCAACACTGACCGTATGAAATGGTACTTGAGCTGTATGTGTTTAGTCATAGAATGAAATGTTGATTTCTTTGTAAGATGAATGGCACTTTGTCTATCACTGTATAACGTGCCCATATCATGCTTCTTACCCAATTCAACCATAAACCTTTGTAACCAAATCATTTCCTTACTAGCCTCTGTAGCAGCAACATACTTTGCTTCTGTTGTTGAAAGTGAAACAACGCTTTGGATTTTTGAAACCCAACTAATAGTTGTTCCACCTACAGTAAATACATACCCTGTAGTGCTCCTCCTGTTATCTCTCGCTGTATCACATATCTGCATCAACATATCCCTGTAGATCAATGTTTGAACCACCAAAGCACAATGCTTGATTTGTGGTACCTCTCAAATATCTGAGAATCCATTTCACTACCATCCAATGTTCTTTTCCTGGATTGTTCATGTACCTGCTTACAACTCCCACTGCATGTGCAATATCAGGCCTTGTGCAGACCATTGCATACATTAAGCTTCCACCTGCTGATGCATATGGAACTTTAGACATATAATCCATTTCTTCTTGGGTCTTGGGGCACATCTCCTTACTAAATTTTAATGGCTATCAAAAGGTGTGCTAACTAGTTTTCCATTCTCGTATATTAAATTTTTTAAAGACTTTTTTTGTATGTACTCATATTTAGACAATGTTAATTTATATTTTTCCTGTCTTCTAGTTATTCTTTACAATAAGGATTTATTTTAGCTCCCAAATCCTTCATTGCAACATCTTTCCATTTTCTTTGAGCACATTTATTTCCCCAGATGTTACATGTTAGACGCCGCAACAAGCATGTCATCTACATACAATAACAATATAATATAGCTGCCATCATTTTGTTTTTTTCATAAAACATATTAATTATACATCTTCAGAGAACCCTGCTCAAACAAACCTGTCAAATTTTAGATACCACTGCCTTGGAGCCTGTTTTAAGCCATACAAGCTCTTCTTTAACCCGCACACTAATTTTTCTTTCCCTTTGACCTCATATCCTTCTGGTTGCTCCATATAGATCTCTTCCTCCAAATCTCCATGGAGAAATGTTGTCTTTACATCTAACTGTTCAAGATGTAAATCTTCCGCTGCTACAAGACTTAAAATAGTTCTAATTGAATTCATTTTAACAACAGGAGAAAATATTTCATCAAAATCAATACCTTTCTTCTGTGCAAACCCCTTCACCACAAGTCTAGCTTTGTACCTCTATTTTCTTCCATCTTCTTCCTTCAGCCTGTAAACCCATTTATTCTGCAATGTAGTTTTACCTGCAGGCAACCTGACTAAGTCCCAAGTCTGGTTATGCATTAAGGAGTCCATCTCTTCTTCCATGCCTAGCTCCCACTTCTTCCTAGTTTCAACCTGCATTTCTTCCTCATAACATTCGAGTTCACCAGAATCAGTCAACAATAAATAATATAATGAAGGAGAGTATCGTTCAGGGGGTCTACTTATCCTGGTAGATATTCTGACACCACTTTCAGGTGTTTGAGGTGCATGTTGCTGTTGTTTCAGTTGTTGATTACTATTATTTTCAGGCACCTTTACTTTTTCTTTGATCTCATCAAGAACTATGTATTCCTTATTTTCTTCTTCTTGTTTCTTTTCCTGCAACTAATTCTTATACAAGACCTTTTCATTGAATATTACATCTCTGCTCCTAATGATTTTGTGATTTTCATAATCATATAAGCGATAACCAAAATCATTAACACCATATCCAATAAAGGTAAATTTCTTTGATTTTGCCTCAAGCTTTGTTCTATTTTCTTTACTAATATGGACAAAGTCCTCACAACCAAAAGGCTTTAAAAAAGAGTAATTTACCTTTTTACCTATCCATGCTTCCTTTGGAATACCACCATCCAAGGAACTTGAAGGCCCTATGTTTATGAGATAAACAATAGTATCTACAACATCTACCCAAAATTGTAAAGGAAATCCTGCATGCAATCTCATGCACCTTGCACGCTCTATGATTGTTCTGTTCATCCTTTCTGACACACCATTTTCTTGTGGTGTTCTTGGAACTATCTTCTCCCTGCGAATTGCATGCTCTAAACAGTGCCTATCAAACTATTTGCTGCAATATTCACCTCCATTGTCTGATCTGAGACACTTCAACTTCTTTCCTATCTCAATCTCAACCAAAGCTTTCCATTTCTTGAAAATATCAAATACATCATATTTATTATGAATACAATAAATCCAAGTTTTTGTAGTTGCATCATCAATAAAAGTAACATAATAACGAGAGGCACCGAGGGATGATACCTGAGAAGGTCCCCATACATCTGTATGCACAAGCTCTATTTTTTTTCTCTTCTTTTCTTTCCCAAATTTGAGAAATTTGACTCTCTTCTATTTTCCATAAATGAAATTCTCACAGAAATTGAAATCAACATTCTTCAAACTCGGCAACAAATTTCTTGAGTGAAGAATCTTCATCCCCTTCTCACTCATGTGTCTGAGCCTATGATGCCATAATACTGCATCTGCTCCTTTGGAAGTTAAAGCATTAACATAGTTAGAAATACCATTGCATAAATTGATGTACCAACCTTTTCACCTTTTGCTATTACCAAGGCTCCTTTGGTGACCTTCCAAGTTTTATCTGTGAAAGTTGTCACACAACCTTCACCGCCTAATTGCCCTGTTGAAATAAGATTTTTCTCCAGATCGAGAACATGCCTTACCTCCTTTAATAGCCATTGGTTTCCATTATGTTGTTTTACAAGAAATTTACACATTCCAATAATTTTACAGGGTTTATCATCACCCAAACGAACTTGTCCAAAATATCCTTGAACATAGTGATGAAAATGCTTCTTATCAGGTGTGGCATGGAATGAGACCCCTGAATATACCACCCAGGAATCAATAAAATTTTTGAAAGAAAGAATCAAAGCATCTTGTAACACATCACTTGTCACATTTTCTTCATGATTTTTTTCTTGTTGTGCATCTCCTTCTTTTCCCTTTCGAAATCTACAGTATTTCTTTAGGTGCCCTTTCTTTCCACATTTCCAGCACACTATCCCGATTTGGACTTGGATCTGCCTTTCCTTGATTTACTGTGATATCCCAAGCTCTTTCCTCTTTCCATTTTTCTTCCCCTAGACTCGGCACTTAAAGCATTACCCGATGTCTCACCGGAGCTTTTCCATCGCACTTCCTCGCTAAGGATAGCACTAACAACATCATCAAACTTTAAAGTACTAGATCCAGAGATAAAGTTACTAATGGCCATAACTAAACCATTCCAGCTTTCTGGCAATGAGCACAGAAATAAAAGATCCCTAACTTCATCATCAAATTTTACCCCTACATAACTTAACTGACTGGTAACCGTATTAAAATCATTTAAATGGTCTGCAACAGATCCACCTTCTGACATCTTCATATTAAATAAACGTTTCATGAGAAATACCTTGTTTGAGGCCGAGGGTTTTTCATATAATTTTGCCAATGCCTTAATCAGACCCTATGTTATTGTTTCCTTTGAAATATTGAAGGCTACTGATGCCGCGAGGCACAACCACACTGTTCTTAATGCCTTTCTATCGAGAATCTCCCATTCCGCGTCTTTCATAGCCATCGACTTCTTTGTTTTTCTACTCATGGTAGGTACATATCTTTCTGATACAGATAATCTTCCATCTACATCTTCCATAGCAGGAAGTTTTGGATGTTATTTCTCGACCCTAAACTTACCATATTTTTCCATTGCTCCCACTCAAACCAGGAACCCTTCTTTCCTATGAGTTTATCAGCCGAATAGACCTTCGACTCTGATACCAGTTGTCAGAAAATATTATATATTATAGAGAAATGAAACACATTAAATATGCGGAAAACACAAGCACAAAAAACACATCAAACCAGAGAGACACAGATATATGTGGTTCACCCAGTTTGGGCTACGTCCACCCCGAACAACCAGTCCTTCCTTTCTATTATCTAGCAAAATGAAGAGACACAACCTACAACAAATCCATTGTAATATCCTATGTTCTCTCTCACAGTCTCCCTATCTGTTTCTCGCTCTAAAAGTACACATACAATACACAGCCACAATACAATACCCTCATAAAAGCGAGGGGTTTCCTTCTAGGGAAAAACCCCGAAACTAAACATAACTTCTACAGTCAGATCATCTGTTTAATGAATGGCCCAGATTGACTAGAAATTATTATACTTTTACAATGCAATTTTACATCTATTTTTAGCTTCGGGGGCATTTCCCCCGAAACCCCCTCACCAGGGGGGGACTCCATAAAGTTGCAGCCACCCCCCACTGGACCCCCCAGACAACGTTTAATTACGGGCGGCGTTTCTGCACCATTAAGGTACAGGGGTCCAATGCTGTGATACAAAATAAACAAGATAATCAGGCTCCACACCCAACATTCATGAGGCATCACCCCGGGATCTGATAGATCGATGTGGTATGTGAGAATTGTCATGAAGGGAGATATTATAGTTCATTTTTTTCCATAGGATCTTTTAAGGTGTGGGTCAATCTGTAATGCCCTCCTCCAATATTTATCCAAGCTAACTAGTTCACTGGGGTAAACATGTGACGAGAGGATACTATGATGTGATTAAACACCCCATGTGTAGTTAAGGAAGTGGAACTGATAAAACAAAACCAATCTTACCGTCCTCAAGAGCTACATACCCTTCAAGAGGAAACCAACCCTTCGAGGTGTTTAAATCCTGAGACAACTTGTCATTTTTCTGATCTGGACCCTCAGTTTCTCTAGTGACAAGTCATGCATGCAACTGAGGCCTTCCAATCACTCTCATAGCAAGGCATGCTAGCGACTATGGACCTTTCCAAGCCTTTTTGAGCTAGCGACCCGAGATTCTGAGCCACATTTTTAGGGCTAGGTCTCAAGCCACTACTAATAACTTCATGAAAATTTCAAGAATGATAAATAAAAATGGAATAAGGCTACTAATTCAATCATTGGTTCAAGTATTTGATCTGACCCCTATCAGACATGGTAGTCATTTCGTTAAACATGTCACATATATATAATCTAACAGTCTGTTGTTGCTACGACAAAAACCCTCCAAAATTTTTCCTACATTCGAATTTTGTAGCCTCCTTTGGATCTTGCTATCGGTCGCTCTGTATTAACTTCTTGGTCAGGTGATTCTTTGGAGCTCCCTTCTTGCATTAAAAGTGTCAAGGTCACGTTCTCACACATGATCAGTTTGCAACACGTCCATGAGCACATTCTTTTATGCGATCTTGAACAAGCACTGCACAGTCCATCAAGATTGTGTTTATGCGATTTCCAATCCATGTCGATAGTCAGTGTACACTGACATTGATGAGCCCTCACTTTGTTTATGATCGTACTTCTATTTAGGTGACTTTCTCCAACTGTCGCCTTTACGCACTTTCACTGTTGCAAGGGTTATTTACATTCTTATAATTGTCACTTTCACTTGCTTTCCCTTTAATTAGTGTCACTTTCATGTTATATTTTCCCTGGTATGTGTTATTTTCACCGTCGTTCCAATATCGCAAGTGTCATTTAGACTTTTATTTGTCATATAGCAAGTGTCATCTTTTAGCATGGGAATTGATGCTTATCATATAAAGTGGAGTTTTGGTTTGTTTCAAGGCGAAATATTTTTTTTAATGAATTGTTCTTATCATGTATGCATGTTTCACACTCATTCCCAAAGTTTGACGGATTGTCACACAAGTGTTGTCACTATCGTTGCAAAGTGTATCTTTGGTGTCACACTTTTCCCAAGTTGTCACAAAGTTGTCGCACCAAGGGAAGTATATTTCTCATGTGTTATGGGTGATCTATGTTTTCTCATAAATTTTTCTAAGTGTGTTATCACAATCAAGTGTTCTCATTGTTCACATAAGTTGTGCGGGTCCCACACTTAGTCAAATTTGGAAAAATTCCTCACCATAAAACCTAGCCTCATCCATCCCTCATGAACTATGCATTGCCAGTGTTAGCCATCAAGAAACAAATTTGTCTCTTGGCATTGTGCAATGCATAGTCTCTCCCTCCTAGAACTGCTCATTTAAAAACCTTAAAGCTCAAGCCCAATCCCTGAGTCCCAGAACTACGCAATATTTCTCTCCAGCCAATCCATCATTTCACATTACATATTTTTAGTCCTCAAGCCTAAATATTGAGTTCTTGAACTATGAAACTACACAATCACCTAGCCTCATGTCGTTCTAGTATTTCACATTTCACAATTTCAGTGCTCAAGCCTAGTCCTTGGCCTCCAAAACTATGCAATCATTCCCTTTATCCAAGCCTGAACTGCACATTACGCAGTATCATACATCAATCCTAGCCCTTTAGCTTGTCAGATACACAACTTCGTAATCATCAGGTTTTCCCTACCTCCCAGAAATGTGTATCTATCTCAAACAATGCAAAACCCCTCATTCAAACTCATTGAGTCCCAAAATTTCATAATGTGCCTACCGAGCCCACCCTGAACCATGCATTGCATAGTGTGAGAGCTCAACCTCCACCCCTGACTTCTAGAGATGCACAACTCCACAGGAATTGAGCCTCTCTGTTATCCTGTCACCATGTTCTCACGAAGTCAATGGATCATCATGCAACATCTAAGACTAGGGATTTATTGGATGTATGTCAAATTTTCATGGGTGAAGTGAAGATATAAGTACTCTATCATGATATGGCAAGATGATGAATATGGATATGGAGCAGTAAGACAAGCTAGAAAACACCTAAGGATCTGAGGAGATAGGATGATCCTCAAGCAGGAAGATGAAGGAACTCTGGATTACAACTAGAGATAAAAAATTAGGATTGCATGAAGACTCCTTCTAATTTAGAACCCTTTGAAGGGTATATACGAGTAAAAAAAATTATCTCTTATGAATATGAAGCATTAGATACATCTCTTATTCAATATACAAAGAAAGAAGTAGCAAGAAGGAAAACTTGGCACTGCCACATCATCATGCATTCTATGTCATAACTGTCACGTCATGTCCTATCATGAGTCATCATGTGCCACATCATTTGTGGATTATGTAATTATATATTGGAAAATGTAACGTGAATTGGAAGTCCAAGAGTCATCTATGTAATGTGAAGATCATGAAGGAAGTTAAAAATTCATGACGAGTCGATTAGTTGAGGGTAGTCCAAGAGTCATAAGGGAGGTGAAGGATCACCCCATTTGTTATATATACACCCTCAGTGTTCATAAAAAGTAAATTTTTACCTTGGCTCCTCCTACCAGGAATTAAAGAAGAAGATAATTGTTTTGGAGGAGGAAATGACTTCTCTAATGCTCCACTATTGGGGCTAGGGGTGATCTAAAATTGCAGAATGAGATCGAAACCTAACACTTGGAAAGTTTTAAATTTTTTTTTTTGTTTCACAGTAATTTAATTTTAACTGAGAAAATTCACCATAAGTAATTCAACAACTATAAACATGTATCGTCGAAAAGAAATACATCGAGGTTGTTAACAGAGTTCACCCCTCTTGGGCTATGTCTCTGGGCCCTGCTCTAAAAGGCTAGGCTGCTCGTATTTTAGTTTAAACAAAGAGGTACATATATATAGTTGTTTCAATTGTGGCCATTTCCATGAGACTGGAAATGTTCTCGTGCAGAGAACTCTCGTGAAATTATTTGACAACCTACAACTGACTTGTCAATTACAAAAAAATATAGAGTCTTATAACTTTGAATCTGGCCTCTAATGAAAATGAGTATTCAATTTTCAACAATACCATGATTTTTACCTCGTCGCCACTTGAAAAAGTGGGACACACTTTAGGTACCAATTTCGGTAGAATATGTTAATATTGTTGATGAAAAAAGGTTTCCGTTGCATCCAGAATGTACCAAAATGCCTATTTTGGCTCTTCGAGTGCTCAAAACGGATTCAATATGCTCCTAGAAAGCCCAACCCTAGCTTTGCTGAAACCTCGAGCAACTTCACACATCCAGATGATGCAGTGTATTTACCCTCTTGGCACTTCAAACTACACTTTGACAACACTTAGACTTAATGGAATTCCTTCGAAGAAGGCTTTGCTGAATTTCTTTTGCTTATTTGGATTTATCTTCTAACTCTGCCTCTTGATGGCTTGTGAAACTTGTGAATTGGATTCCCATTTGAATGGTGTAAAAGTCTTCTTTTTATACACCTTACAATGTTATTTTTAGTTTTGAGTTGTTAAAACAACTTAACAAGTTTTGGCTATTCAAATACATTTGAGATAACGCATTTATTTTGACAAACCATACGCATTTGTATTATTGGATCTTATCTTTAAACTCAATGCTAAGTTTTTGAATGGTTATTAACAACCATAACTCCGCTAAAATTAGGGTTGATGTTTAGTCAATTTAATGTCTTAAATCGCTATCATAAATTATCAACCGAGGTTATTAATATGATGAAGTGTGGTGCACTATATATGCTTAGATGCCCTTCTCTCTTACTTCGTTGTGTAGTTTTATATATTATTGTTGGGGGTTTCTATTTTATGTCTAATGTAAAAACTATAAACTGATCTAAGGAATGAATTCTAAACTTTTCAATGAAATATTGAATGCTAAGAAATAACTGAATCTAAAATAAATTTAATGATGAAAAACTAATCTTTAAGAAGGAAGAAAATGAAGTGTTATTTTTATTCTAAGAAGAGAAATTGATTTACAATTAATTCTTAAAAATGAATGAAATACAAAATTTAAAAGAAGGAAGAAAAGGAAGTGTTAATTAACTAATCTATCTTGCATAAAAAGAAATCAACTTTGAGTAATTAAATTGGAACTATGTTATACTATTCTATGTCGGCAAAACATATATGGAAAACATTTAACATATTATTCATTTAAACAAAGCATCATTCTAAATTCTATGGAATTCTATTGATCTCTCAGTTATTTTCTATCTATCAAAAAAATAAAACCATATTCTACCTATCAATTGAGAACACTAATTATATCAAAACAAAGCATCTGATCTAGTTTTAAATCTATCTAACAATATCAAACTATAATCCTAATGTAACTCTGTTCTACATTCCATGGAAAAAAAAACATCAAATCTATCACTACGAAAATGAATTGACTATGTTAATTGAATTCAAATTTAACTAAGGCAAGAAAAAATTAAAGAGTATCTATTGCGCAAAACGAAATGCCTAATCTAGATCCCATGGTTGTTGTGTAATCAAATTCAAGAACGATTTCAATTAAATGATGACAGAGTCATGATAATGAAAAAGTTCAGAAGATCATAAGATGTAACAATCAATTGTGCGTAAATATAAAAAACTAATTCAAAACACATCCGAAAACTAAGTGACGTAGAATTTAACTATGAAATGATGAGAAATTAAACTACGAAATGACTGTAAAAAGCTTTTTTACGTGCAGCGGCCCTCTCCAACAGAATGAGTGTAAATCTACTTAAGCTATTTGTGCATCAATGGTATGGAACTAGTCTTCTTCATTAACAAAATAGATTTTAAAAATGTATCACCGTATTATCACCAAAATCAAGTTTATTCCTAGTTTTGACAGACCGGTATTTATACAAAGTTTCAAATTAACTGTGTGAGATAATTTCACCTATGGAAAGTAAAATAAATATAATACTAGAAGTCTAATCTGAAGAAAAGTCTTAATGAATTATTCTCGATTTTCTACATAAGAGATAATCGATAATCTTCATCTGTTGATCTCGTCCCTTATCTTGACTGATCTTTAACCGTGAGTGTAGGCATCATACTTCTCTAATCTGAACAGATAAGTAGGATGCGATCCATATATGGACCATTTCAAAGCTACCGATATGACTCGCTTCTTCATTTTCTTCTCGAAACCTGTCAAACAATAATGGTGGCTGTAGAAACAAACGGTTAGCTACAAAATTGCACGAATCCTGTAGCTAATTACAAGAATTAATCTAAATAATAAGAAACATTACAATATAAAATAGAGATCATCTAAATTCCTTCTCGGATGGAAATATGTCAATTATCACTGATTGAGTTTATGGATTTTGCAAAAAGGAAGATAATATGGTGGAAAAATATGTCAAAATAATAACAGTCTTGAGGTTCAACAGAGCCCCACTAAGAGACCATTGCATGTCCTCAAGCAATTTCAAAAATTGTGAGCCTTCACCTTATACTACATCTGTTCTGATACCTCTACCAATACATCCAACTTTATATTATTTCCTTTCTTTGAGGTGATTTCCATTCTTGGTTTCTTCATGAGGAGTGTGTACGTCAAACTGATGAATTTTCTGTTGAGGTAGCCATTCCTTTTCTTCAGTTTCTTGTTATTTTTATACCATAGTCCCAAATGTAAAATAGTATTGTCACTGATGACCTTTTCTAAATGATTTTTTTCCTTCATAGATTCATTTTCTTGCTTGATGTGCCTGTTCAGTATCTCTAGTTCATAGATTTCTTGCTTCAAAGAGTTTACTAGAGGTTCTTGTGGATTGGTAGGCTACTCTTCAACACTTGATTTCTCCTATGCATGTATCTTTTCTAAGGACTCAATGTAGTCATAAATTTCTTGTTGTGACGGGTTGATTTATGGGGTTCTTCTTTTTGGACTATATATAGGAGAGGCAGTAATAGGTGATGGCACTCAGGGCTCTTCATTGAAATCAACAAAATCTGATTCCTGTGGATATGTCTTCTTCAAATATTTACGAAGTCTGGAACTTCTCCTTGGTTTTGGCAGGCTTAAGATTTCTGAGTTTATAACTTTTCCTTTTTCCTTTACATTACCTCTCTTTTTGTGACCACTCTGTTTCTGATTCTTTAGTAATTCTTCAATGTGATTTCTTATTCTTCTTGCTGTGTTTAAGGTGAGGATTTTTCTTCAATGCAGGTATCAACATTTCTTCTCCTTCTTCTTATGTTCTTATCATATTTATGTTGTTCTTGTTATTTTTCTTGAAAATGATTCCTAATCGTGGAACTTTCACAGGATTCTCCTATACTCTTTAAATGGAATTCAATGAGTATATTTATCAGTCCATGACAATACATGATATTGTCTATGGATTGAATTATTTTTTGCACAGTTCCTGACATTCTCTTTAATCTGTTCAATTGGAAATATGGGAGGTTTATTTCTCCGTCCTCTAGGAAATTCATTAACAGTCTGGCATGGTAGACAAAAATTCAACCAAATCTACCCTAGCAGGTAAAAACTTTTTGAATAATTAACAACATGTTCCTCCATTTGTTTTCAAGTACCGTATTGGGAATTTCTTTTTTAAAAATAGTAGTGTCCATACCTGAATTTTTCATAAAAATGTTCCATTCTTCTCCATAAATTTCCCTGTTCTTGAACCATGTTTCACTGGTTTTTAGGATTTATGTGGCTTCTGCTATGATTGACTATGTCACTGAAAAATTTATGTCCCCAATTTCCACCTCTGCCTCGTCGAAGACCTTTGTGAAGGATTTGGTGACCTGTTTGTGGAATACATCAAACTTTTCTATGAACTGAAGTCATCATACCTTCTGTAGCATTTCCTTCATATGTGGATAACCTTCCATGAATTTTCCTCCCACAGGCTCGGTTCTTAATATTAAACCCATGTCCCTGTTGTAAGGAATTTTCGCCTTCAAGATTGTTCCTCTTCAACCAGGTGAATTGAGTGTTTGGGTATGAGTTAAGAATGTCCGGAGGAGATTGTAGAGACGTGTAGGTAAATAGGTAATCGAGCGAGGGTTTAGGAATGTGAGTAAGTTAGGTTACGGTATGAGATATGACTGTTAATCGTTAATGAATGAAATCAGTCTTGATCCATATGAAATGGAAAATTATGGATTTGTGATGCGAATTGAGTACAATCAATTTTAATGATGAAAATTTGAGGTGACAAGATATGATCTTCTAATTTATATACATTAATGTTTTTGAACCTTATTATTTAAACAAATTTTGTAGCATACCTTGGAATTAACTTTTGATGTTCTTCTCTCTGTCTTGATTCCTTAGGTGCCTTTTCAGCATGATCTTCAATTGGAGTCTTCAGTTGCTTCTATTTAGTATGTCCTACTTCAATAGGCTACAAAAGTGTATCAAAGTTGTAGAATGTGATGATAGCTGTAGAATATTCTGAGAGTTGCAGAAATTTAGCAATTATGTAGCTAATATTTTATTGTTTTTGAAAAAGAAAGGTATTGGGCCATGAATACGATCACTTTTTAACACTTATTTCATCCATTTTTACTCTTCTTTATCATATCATTTATTATAATTTATTATATAAATCCATCTTATAATGATTTATGTTCTTATGGATGAATATTATTTCTTCTCCTTTATTTCTAATAAATTGATGATTATTATGCATAATTTTATCAACGATGGTTTATTAATATACTTTGTAACAACACTCACCATTTTAGCCTCCAAGATATTTCCTAAATTGCAGATTTGATCTCCAAATCATCATCAAATATTCCAACTCAGAAATTCGCTGGAATAAGAAGTGACAGTTTTTCAGCTAAGATTCTGGGCAAATGAAGAAGAATCTGGAAAATACAGAACATGGGTTTTTTCCAGAACGGGGCCCAATTAACATTGATGGAGAACGGTTTGCCCAAATTCGGCCTGTATTGAGAGAAAAGTAGGGTTCTTTGAGAACGATGTTCTCAGATTTGTTGTTGCGGCCGTCCTCCAAATCTTAGCTGCAAAGCCAAATTCGCCTTGCCCTTGTTGAAAGATGGATGGAAATATATTCTCTTGTTGATCAATTGGTTGGAAAAAATTCAATTTTGTTATGAGAGATCCTATTTACTATTTAATTTCTCCTCTCTTTGGTTATAAAAGGAGATGTTTGTAAAAGAGAGGGAGCGGATCATAGTTGTTACTTTTGTGAATTGTAAACTTAATCAAAAGGTGTGTTATTGAAAACACCATTCCATTGTAATGCTGCTCCATTTTAATGATTAATTGAAGTTTTTGTTCCATTCACATCATCTGAAGTAGCTTGAGCAGTCCCTACTGGTGGTTAAGGGCCCAACCCCTGGCAGCGTGAACAGCTCCTCTGTGTTATATTTCCAATTCCTGCAGCGTGTGATCGATTTGATACATGCATGTTACTGTGAGTTCATTTCATTAGTTGTTTATCATTTTACTGTCTTTATGTATTACACACTCTGTTTATGAGTTATTCCATTATCGTATGATCTGAATCTTATTTCTTACAGCGTGGGTTAATTGAGACAGCATATTGCCTTACTTAGAACATCCTTGGATTCGTGGAAGTGATATTGGTTCTATCTTAATTAATTCATAATTTTGTGCTTAATAGTTTACTGTTTTCTTATAATGGATTGCGTTGTCGTTCCTTCCCAATTTAACAAGAGTCTTAATCCTCGAATTACTTATCTTGTTATGCTTCGTTGTTCGGCATTTGATGTTCCATTCCATTTTCTATTTCGTTTAACTGCTGTTCATTTTAGAGTGCAGATATAAAGCTTCGCTATTCAGTTTGTTATTCAATAGGATTTTCCATTTAATAGAGTTTTGTTGTTCAATTCCGTTAGTTAATATTTGTTGTTCAATTCTTCTAGTTTTAGTTTGTTATTCATTTACATTGCTGTTCGATTTCAATGTGTTATTCAGTTTCAATTCATTAGTTTCCAATTTTGTTCCTTTCAGTTATTTTCATCAGCACGAAGATTGAGTTTTCTTTCATTTCGATTTCTTTAAGATCACCAACTGTAGAGGACACTGGTTATTGCTTCCAAGTTCCCAGATTGGTTATCTTGCATCGATTTCTAAGGGAAGGAGTTATTGCTATTGTATCCCTGATTGATGTTTTGCAGATTGGTTTAATTAAGATTTCAGAGCCTTTGAGTTTATGCTATTGTAGTTAGATTTCTTTTTCAAGCATCTGTTTACTTTTGCATTTGAAACATTGTACTACATATTACAAGGCATTACTCTTGGATAAATTGCTGCCTCAGACTGAGTACTCTCTTGAAATAAAAAGTCATTCCCGGATTGATAATTAATGTGGGATAAATAGGCGTTAAAAAGACACCTTTTATACCTCAACATTTTGGCGCCGTTGCCGGGGAGAGTGTATGCCATTTAAAAAGAGTGATGCATATTTAATTTTTTCTGCTTGGGAAGAATTGGGTATTAAAGACGGAAGGTAAGAACCTGAGCACCGAGAAAGAAACACACTTGTTCACTGGCCTGCTTCACAGTAGAATTGAGTGAAAGCTTAAGTTATAAATGAATGCTTGCATTTTTTTTGAATTTTAGAGGTAGAAATTTAAAAAAAAATCTTGTAATTCCACTCTAGTGGTGATGTAAGAACCACCCATTTCACTAACCAATTGACAGAAACATTGGAAGAAGGATCCTTAAAGAAACACCTAAAGAACATCTTCTATTATGGTAAGAAATGGCTCACATTGCAACTTTTGAATTCCCTATCAAAGATCTAGGAGGAGTGACACAAATGCACATAATTCCCCCATTGTCTCTACCAAATTTTCATGGTTTGACAAATGAAGATCCAGATACATTCTTATTTGAGTTTGAGGTATTTTGTAGAGGATATGATTATTGTACTAATGATAAAAGGTTGAAAGTGTTTCCTCTTACTCTAAAAGGAGCAGCTCTCCGATGGTTCATGATCCTAGGTGGGAACTGAATCCAAACATGGGAGGACATGAAGAACATATTCTTGAAGAAGTACCAAGACTACTGCAAATCCAATGAAGATATTTTCGGTATGATACAAGGGGAAGATGAAAGCTTGGAGGACTATGTAGAGTGATTTCGATATAACCTTCAAAAATCAAAGCATAAGCATTTGGAAAAAGAGATCTTGAAAACACTCCTTCTTAAAGGAATCAAAGATGAATTTTTAGAACTCTTAAATTTGATAGGAAAAGGTGATGTTTTTTAGTTATCATATGATGATGTTTGTGAGTTGTGCATAAGGTATTCAAGAGGAATTTCCAAGGCTGGTAAGAATTCTAGAGAAGTTTATTCTTTCTTTTCTAAATTTACTACAAAAACAAGAGACATAAGAGTTGAAATCAAGGTTTTATTTGAAAATTTTAAATATGATTTTATTAGCTCTCTAAATTCACAATTGAATGTTTTGCAGGTTCGGAAAAATCAAGAATTTGATGAAGTGTTTTGCCCTCATTACCGAAAGGAGCATCCCCTAGATAGTTGTTCTTCCTTATCTAATTTGGAAGTGGCATATAAAAGAGATGGGGAAGCTGCAACAAGGTCAACAGGTATGGTTCAAAACACTTCCTCTTCATTCCCTTACTTGCATTATCCATTATGGAATATTCATATGTTAGGGCAGCCATGCCAATCTCAATATAACCACTACCAATCTTGTCTACAAGATTGGCATGGTTCATCTTATGATTGTATGACTACTCTCCTTCATCTTGTAGCACACACACATCTTCCAGCCCTTCCATAATATCTTGCTTGCCCATCAAAATCATCCACTCAACACAATCAACTACATCATCAAGAGGCTCCATTCCCCACACAATCTCCTGCTCAACTCATTCCACAACTTCACCATAATAAACCAGTACAACATGCTTATAGTGTTGAATTGCAAAATTTACCCACCCTTCCCACCCATTCTATCTCACATGTACCATTGGAAAAAACTTACACTGAGACTCAGAATGAATCAAATCCAAAAATTGTAGAAGTTATGAAAGAAAATGAGGTTTCTTCTAGTTTGCACCAACAAACCATTTTAAAAGCTGAAGAACTGCATGATATGATGGCTATGAGAAATCAAGAAAGTAAAGGATACATTGAAGATTGGTTTCACTCCATCATTTTTTTGCAACATCATCCCATACTTCAACAATTTTTGGCACCATCTTTTCAACGGAAGTTGGCTTCTCATACCCTAATTTTTATCAACATGCATTTTTCAAATTTGGGTATGTACATACTAGAGGCCTTATTTCTAAAATGGTTCCACTGGAAATAATTTTATACATAAACATATTCAATTCTCAAAGAAGAGTAGGATAGTGGAGAAAATAAAATAAATAAGGAAATAAAACAAACACATTTTTTTATTTTTGTAAAAATAGTTGTTTCTTTGTTGCAACACGCTGTGAAATCAACATTGATGATAAATGTTCTAATTTATTTGTGTATGTAGATGAATTATATTGGAAATAAAAATTATACAAACACTTGTATTCATTTTTATCATGAATATGAAAAAATTTCTTGAATATCATATTTTTTTTTGGCTTGCAGGCTTGATGAAATTTCTGAAAACACAGTTGGGACAGTCATGTTTTGGGGGACCAAAATTGAATATTTTAAAACTTTGTTCCTATGGGAGATTTATATATGAATCTAGTTTACAAAACAATTTGAATCACTCAATTTCTATATCGTATGAGGAATTTATCACCAAAATACTGACTGCCTATCATAAATCAGCACTTTTGAAACTTTGTTTTCTCAGTTGTTCATTAACATATTTGACCCAACAATTATTCTTGTCTTCAAAACCTGTTTTTATTGGATATCAATAAATAAATCTACTTTAATCTCCAATTTGAATATGTTCAATCCGCCATCAAAAGAAAAATTTATGCTTGAAATATCAACTGTTGGTCTAAGCTGGAAAATCGAAAATGACTCTATTATGCAAGTTGTTCTAAGCAAATTTGACATGTCATAGCATTGAATTTTTAAAACATGTTTCTATTGGAGATAAAAATTTGAATTAGCTCTCATTTGGATTTGGAATCACTCAAATCGGACAAAACACAAAGAAGGTATGATTAAAACACTGTCGGTTCGTATCGTCGACCACTGCTCTCCCGCAGGTAGCAAATATAATTTGTTTTATTTTTCTGTGAACTTGTTCTATAGAGTAACTACTTGTTAGTTTTTTTGCATAATTCTTGGATTACGGGAGCCCGGGCACCTCTCTTTTTCCATGGTTTAATGTTTTATTGCAGGTAGACACTCGTTCTTTTGCAGGTCTTAGAAGAATAAAAAATGTCAATTTATGGACGAGCGATTCTTGAGAGAAATTTTAGTAAAACAAGGGCATTTCATCCAGTTCATTACCTAACAGATTCATAACAAGAAGAAATGAAAAATTGGTTTCCATTTGAAGATTCATGTCACTGCTGCCAAACATTTTTTCAAAAGATCATTTTTTTCCATCAATAGATTTGATATTCTCTTAGAAATAACATCATAGCTCTTGTAACTTAATAAAGTGTTATTTCTTTTCTGATTTCTTTTATTTTTTTGTGTTTCAGGTGTTAATCTCTTCAAATTATAATTTCCACTCCAGTGGCAATTGAACAATAAGGACCCCACCATGCAAGTTTCAATTGCAGAAGGAAATTCTTCAGTAGCACCAATTCTGTAAAAAAATTATTTTTTCTTGAAACTTGTACATAAACTTTCCTTTCTATTTGGTTGGATTTGCTTGGCAATGGATTTCACATTAGCTTTTTTTTTCCCTATTTTTTTTCCTTTTTGCGTGTTTATAGCTGTTTGTTGTTCCTCTTAGGGAACAATTGTTGTTCCTCTTAAGGAACAACAGTCGTTCCTCTTAAGAAGCGGTGCGTTTATGTGTTTATTTTTGTTGATCCTTCCAAAGGAACAACATTTTCGCAGATTGTTTTTGCTGTTCCTTTCCAAAGGAACAACAATTTTTGAGTATATTTTTTTTGTTTTTTTAAAACAACATTTCTCGAACTTTTTTTGAATCTTTCATGACTTTTTGAAAGGCAAACATACAATTTATGGAAAGATACACAATCATAAAAATTAAAGCTTACTATAATAAGCAAATCAAAAGAAATTATCATTTTTAAGAAAGTTGTTTAGTAATGATAAGAAAAAGGGAAAAGGGACATAATCAATAACATGATCTTGTTGTCTTACTACCACTAAATTTACATGATCGATTATATATATCATGTTGGTTCTTTCCCATATTTTATAACTTTCTTTGATTTTTACTTATGGAGAAGGAACAAGGGCATATTCTTTTCTATTGAGCTATTTAGACTTCTTCCACCATCCCTACTCTTAAGGAGTGCTGAGCCATCCTTTATGAATAAATAGGAAAGTGCTATATGAAAAGAAAAATATTTACATATTTCATTAATAATTTTATAATTTGGCAGATGGAGGATAGGGGGTCTCATCAAGAGCCAACCTACCATGTTCATAAGGAAACAAGTGAAGTGGCATTCCCATAATGGCCACCAAACCAGGGATATGGTCCAATGGACAATTGAAAAAATTAAGAAGTCCTTGGAACAGGAGGTCTCATCACGAGCTGGCCTGCTCACTTTTCACTTCTTCCCAGTGAATGGCATTGTGATTAATCTGGTCATCAAGCCAGCACAATGGCCTCCGTTATGACAATTAACAAGCACTTCCTCAGCATAAATAAAGGAAAATGGTTCCAAGGGTGAGAAAGCAACTCTGTCAAGGTTATGGACACCTGTGGGAGACAGAGCTCTGCTGATGGTATTGGAGTCACATTTATACACATCAATAGTAATATTAAACCCTTTTTCCTATATCTCTTTTTAAATATCAGATGAAAGTATGAATCCTTAACCTTTGATTCTGAACCTATTATACATGAAAATCATCATAAATCGATCACATTAGTTTAAGTGGGTAATAAACGCATTTGTACTAACGTTTATCTTAAGCTGTCCCTTCTCCTTATCCTTGAATCATTACAAAACGCTTCTATATCTGTTTACGATTTATCACATGCATGGATTTCAGTAAATGCTATAATTTCATTGATTGTATCATAAGTATGTATGTCTTTCCATGCTGTACAATTGCTGTGTAATACGCTGCTATTTTATTTTGCTAATTTGCCACAATATTGATACTACATTTCTACATAATTTTTTCTGCTTGAACTTTTTTGCATGCATCTTATCTATTGCCATTCCAAACTGAAACTGTGGATTCAAGAAAATTTGCATACAGAATTTTGATTTGTTTACAGGAGAACAAGTATGGGGGATAATTCTATTCGCAGCACAACCACACTATTGCAATTAACAACGAAGGCTCGTGAATGCACACAATTCTTCAGACATGATGTGCTTACATGACTTTCACCTTTTGCATCACTTTCAGTATCCGCTGAGCCTACATCAACTTCAACAAAGGCCAATCCCTACATGTCATTCCACATTTTTCGGAGGTAACACTTGAGGTAAAATAGCATAATTTTCTGATTTATTCTGAATTTAGGAGAATTTCATGAACATCCATTGAGCATTATTTATCACCATTCATTCCACATCTTTACGACTTCCCTTTTTTTAGACACGTCTCATCATTCAGTTTGGGGGAGTGTTGATTTCCTTCATTTCTTTCTTATGACCATGTCAGTAATATTCTTTATCATCCATTGATATTCTTATTCATTCTCAACACCTCCCTTATTCCATGTTGTTTTACACCAAGCATATATTTCAATAGATTGTAGCAACCACCTCTCTTTGTTTTCTAGCATCACATGAGGACATGCTAATTCTTTAGTTGGGGGGCGGGGGGGGGGGATTGCTACACATGATGGATGTTTTCTACTCTTTTTCTCATTTAAGGCATACAATTTCATTTGTATATAGTGCAGAAATTGTTTTGCATATATCTTTAAAATTATGTACTGAATTCTTGTGCTTTCTGTATAACAAAGAGGTATCGTTAAAATACACAAATCCAGATAATTTCACGCTAAATTAGTTCATAAAACTTAAAAAATTATGCACTATCACCTACAACCATTTTGTTTATATCTCATGATTCGTGCATCAAAACGATTTGATTTTTGAGAAAATGGTTAATGAAGTTTGCTGTTACTTATGTCACATTTTTCTGCAACTTCATATACATATAGTTGAATGTCAACTGTAAAAATTGTTATGCCTTTATCAAGATTTCTAAAATTGAATTTTCATTATTTGAGGAAAAATTCATTTGTTCCATCCATTTCATGACTTGGGATGAACAAATTTTCTTTGCTTGGTTAACACATGGGTTTTGTCTTTGGGTTGCATGAGGACATGCAATATAGTTAGTTCTGGGTTGCATGAGGACATGCAATATATTCAGTTTGGGGGTATGTTGGGCCGTGAATACGACCACTTTTTAACACTTATTTCATCAATTTTTACTCTTATTTATCATATCATTTATTATAATTTATTATATAAATCCATCTTATAATGATTTATGTTTTTATGGATGAATATTATTTATTCTCCTTTATTTCTAATAAATTGATGATTATTATACATAATTTTATCAATGATAGTTTATTAATATATTTTTTAATAGCACTCACCATTTTAGCCTCCAAGATATTTCCTAAATTGCAGATTTGATCTTCAAATCATCATCAAATATTCTAACTCAAAAATTCGCTGGAATAAGAAGTGACAGTTTTGCGGTTAAGATTATGGGCAAATGAAGAAGAATATGGAAAATTAGAAACATGGGTTTTGTCCAAAACGGGCCCAATTAACTTTTTTAAAAAACGTTTTGCCCAAATTCGGCTTGTATTGAGAGAAACACAGGGTTCTTTGACCACGATTTTCTCAGATTTGTTGTTGCGGCCGTCCTCCAAATCTCAGCTGCAAAGCCAAATTCGCCTTGCTCTTGTTGAAAGAGGGATGGAAATATATTCTCTTGTTGATCAATTGGTTGGAAAAAATTCAATTTTGTTATGAGAGATCCTATTTACTATTTAATTTCTCCTCTCTTTGGTTATAAAAGGAGATGTTTGTAAAAGAGAGGGAGGGGATCATAGTTGTTGCTTTTGTGAATTGTAAACTTAATCAAAAGTTGTGTTATTGAAAACATGATTCCATTTTAATGCTGCTCTAGTTTAATGATTAATTGAAGTTTTTGTTCCATTCGCATCATCTGAAGTAGCTTGAGTAGTCCCTACGGGTGGTTAAGGGCCCAACCCCTGGCAGCGTGAACTGCTCCTCTGTGTTATATTTCCAATTCCTGTAGCGTGTGATTGATTTGATACATGCATGTTACTATGAGTTCATTTCATTAGTTGTTTATCATTTTACTGTATTTATGTATTACGCACTCTGTTTATGAGTTATTCCATTATCATATGATCTGAATCTTATTTCCTATAGCGTGGGTTAACTGAGACAGCATATTTCCTTACTTAGAACATCCTTGGATTCACAGAAGTGATATTGATTCTATCTTAATTAATTCATAATTTCGTGCTTAATAGTTTACTGTTTTATTATAATGGATTGCGTTGTCGTTCCTTCCCAATTTAACAAGAGTCTTAATCCTCGAATTACTTATCTTGTTATGCTTCGTTGTTCGGCATTTGATGTTCCATTCCATTTTCTATTTCGTTTAACTGTTGTTCATTTCAGAGTGCAGATATAAAGCTTCGCTATTCAGTTTGTTATTCAATAGGATTTTCCATTTAATAGATTTTTGTTGTTCAATTCCATTAGTTAATATTTGTTGTTCAATTCTTCTAGTTTTAGTTTGTTATTCATTTACATTGCTGTTCAATTTCAATGTGCTATTCCATTTCAATTCATTAGTTTCCATATTTCGTTCCTTTCAGTTATTTTCATCAGCACGAAGATTGAGTTTGCTTTTATTTCGATTTCTTTAAGATCACCAACTGTAGAGGACACTGGTTATTGCTTCCAAGTCCCCAAATTGGTTATCTTGCATTGATTTCTAAGGGAATGAGTTATTGCTACTGTATCCCTGATCGATGTTTTGTAGATTGGTTTAATTAAGATTTCAGAGCATTTGAGTTTATGCTATTGTAGTTAGATTTTTTTTTCAAGCATCCATTTACTCTTGTATTTTGAACACTGTACTACATATTGCAAGGCATTACTCTTGGATAAGTTGTTGCCTCAGACTGAGTACACTCTTGAAATAAAAAGTCACTCCCGGATTGATAATTAATGTAGGATAAATAGGTGTTAAAAAGACACCTTTTATACCTCGACAAAAGGGAGCAAAGGATTTGGGTTTTTCAGAATGGGATAAAATATAAGATGTCATAAAATAACTCTTATTTTGAACTCGTATTTTCTGTATAAGGATGCCAATCATTTTCACTAACTTCCGATCAACACTGTCTTCAAAATTTTTGATAAATTCCTCCTTTATAATTGATTTATGATAGACCTTTAGTCGATGCCCATTCACAAGAAGAGGTACCTTTTCTTCATAAATTTTCCTTATCCTGACTGCTCCATTTTCAAATTATTTTTCGATCTCATAAGGTCCAAGCCAATCAGTTTGGAATTTTCCTTGGAAGTCTTTGAACTTTGAATCGAACAAAAGTGTCGAATCTCCTGCTTGAAATTTTCTTTATTTTATGTATTTATCATGCCATCTGGACGTTTGTTGTTGAACCAGACTGGTCTTTTGAACTGCATCTTGCCTGATTTCATCAAGCTCATTGAGTTTCTCCATTTTATGCTTTTGGGCTTCTAATAAAGCAAGTCCTAATCTAACTATTGTTTTGAAGGTTTTAATCTGGAATTCTATTGGAAACAAGACTTCCTTCCCATAAACCCAATCCTTCCTATGTATATGTATAGTATTTGTGAGGATTTCTTCAATCATTTTCTTGGTGCAGTCCACTTGTGCATTTTCTTGTGGATGATATGGAGTATATTTTCTATGTTTAATCTTATATTCCTCCACAATCTTTTGCGCCATCCTTGATGTAAACTGAGTTCCCTGGTCTGTCAAATTTCCGTTGGGACACCAAAATGAGTGAAGATATCCTCAAAAATAATTGAAACCACATCATTTTCATTAGCAAAAGAAATTTCTTTAGCCTCTACCAATTTAGTGACATAATCAGTGCAAACCAAAATACACCTCTTTTTTCTTAATGTTGGATTGATTGGTCCAACAAAATCCAGAGCCCATTTTCAAAAATTTCAATGAGTACCTGAATTTGTAGGGGAATTTCATCTGTAGGAACATGTTTCCCCATTCTGTGACAATTGTCACACTTTTTGACATGTTCCTTGGCATCTTTAATTATGGATGGCCAATAATATCCTAAATGAAGGATTTTATAAGAAGTCCTCTTATTAGCAAAGTTTCTAGGATAAGGCTCATTGTGGCATGCCTTCAGAATTTGAGGTATTTCAACTTCTCGTACACATATCCTCATGATGAGATATGGACCTGTATTGTAAAATTCAACATTTACCCATGAATATAATGCACTTGTTTGAATTATTTTTCTCTTTTTTGTAGGAAACAATTATGCTAGTAATTTTCCTATAGCTAAGTAATCAGAAATATCTGCAAACCATGGAGATTTAGTATATATTGAAAAAATATATTCATCAGGAAAATGATCCTCTATTGAAGTATCGTTATTTTCATTTTGCATTCTAGAAAAGAACTCAACAACTGTATTTTGTTTGCCAGGTCAGCTTAGAATGGTGATGTTAAATTCTTGCAGTAGTAATAAACATCTTGCGATTCTTCCATTAGTAATATATTTATCCATTACATACCTAATTGCAGAATGATCTATGTGAATGAAGGTTTCATAGCCAATTATGTAGTGTCTAAACTTATTGATAGCATGGAAAACATCTAGAAGCTCTTTTTCACTAACAGCGTAATTTAATTGAGCAGGGGTCAAGTTTTTACTTATGTAATAGATGGCATAGGGGTTCAAATATTTTATCCTAAAACAACTCCCAGAGGTGTATCTAAACCAACTTTTGAGATATGAAAATGAATTTTCCAATTCGGCCCACTTAAGATGGGTGCCTCAGATATTTTTTCTTTTAAAGTTTCAAATGCCATTTGGCACATAGGATTCCAACTAAACTCACAATATTTGGTCAGCAATTTGAAGAGTGGAGATGAAATTTTCGTGTAGTTTTCTATAAATATTCTATAGTACCCTGTAAAACCAAGAAAACTTCTAGCATCTTTTTGACAATTTGGAGTTGATAATTTGTAGATGACTTCAACTTTGGATGAATCCACCTTAATTCCATCCCCTGAAATATGGTGTCCTAAAACAATTCCTTCAGTAAACATCATAAAATATTTTCCATGAATTAATGAAAGATTTTCTTATTTACGTATTTTAAGAACTTTTTCCAAATTTTCAAGAGCCTCTTCAAAAGAATTTCCATAAATTGTGAAATAATTCATATACACTTCCACACAATCATGCATTAAATCAGAGAAAATTCCTAATACTGCTCTTTGGAATGTTGCATGTGCATTGCACAATCCAAAATGAAGTACTCGGTATGCATAGGTTCCCCATGGATAGGTAAATGTGGTTTTTTCTTGCTCTTTAGGTGCTACTTGAATTTGAAGGTAACCACCAAAACCGTCCAAGAATGAGAAATATTTCTTCCCTGCTAATGTATCCAAAACTTGATCTATGAAAGGTAATAGAAAATGATCTTTTAGAGTAGCCTTATTCAATTATCTATAATCAATGCATACCCTCCATTTAGCATTCTTTTTAGGGACAATCACCAGGGGAGAAACCCACTAATTGTTTGAAATTGGATAAATGAAGTTTACATTCAACAATTTTTATAATTCATCTTTCCAAATTTCCCTAAAATTTGGATTCATCCTTATTTGAGGTTGTCTCATAGGCCTAGAGTTTTCCTCAATATAGATATGATGTATTCAAGTCTCAGAATTAATTCATTTCATTTCAGTGTACTCCCATGCATATGCAGAAGAATGTTTTCTCAATTTTTTGATTAATTCTTCTTGTTGGAGTTTTTCCAAGTTTTTGTTTATGTTTAATGATTTTCCCGGAAAGATTTAAACTACGAAGTTACCAAATTATTCCATAGAATATAAAGAAATTTTTCTGGATGAAAAGTATTCAATATTACATTGTTCCTCAAAATTATGATAATCTTCACATTGTGAAGATGTTTCAAAATATTCTATTGAATTTCACTTTCTCCCCTAATATGAGAAATAGTAAATAGAGGTTGTATATCATTTTCATCATCCATCCATTCTTCATTTTATATTTCTGTAATTGTTTTTTCTAGAGGATATAGAGTGAATTTTTTTGTCGAATTACCATCAGAAATAAGCATATCACCATATCCACAACTAATGAAAGCTTCAGTTGTAGCTAACCAAGGTCTTCCTAATATCAATGGATTTACCCCTAGGTTTTTCTTGGGAGTTAAGATCATAAAGTCAACTAGATATTCGCAAGAGTCTAAGGATACATAAATGTATTATAATACACCATATGGCTTGATTACTGATCTGTCTACTTATTGCATTAATGTTGGTGCATACTGAAGGTTTGGAAGCCTAAGTTGTTCCATGGTTTGTTTAATGATGATGTTTATGGCTCCTCCTAAGTCAATTGATGTATTTGAAATCTTAATACCATTGATGTGTGTTTTTACAACCGCACTTCCTGGATCCAAATATTTTTGTATGGCTATTTTTCCCATCATAATGTCTACAATTTTTCCTACTAACTGAATCCTTTTTGCTTCTTTTATTTTTCTTCCCGATTTCTTTATACTCAACTATTCTATTGTTTTAGCAAGGATTGGAATCTCTTTAATGGCCTATAACAATGGGATTTTGATACAAAAAAATTTCAATTCATCTATAAAATCATAGTTAGGCAAAAAAAAATGTTTTTCTACCCGTCTATCGATTTGTAATATTTCAGGGAAAGGAAGGTTAGAAACAGATAATGAAGGTTTCTCTATGATAGGAGTTGATTTTATTCGATTTTCTTGTTTTATATTTTGATAATTTTAATTCTGTTGAAGGGATGTCCCTTCTCCAAAATGATTTTTATTTTACTGTAGAGAAATTTCTTCACCGAGATCATCTTTTTCCTGAATTAAAACAGAGGGATTTTTATTTTCTAATATCGTACCAGATCTAAGTTGGACATTGTTAAGATCTAGTGGAGTAATCATATAAGTTGGGAAATTTTGTCCCTCCATGTTACAAGTAGGTTTATAATTTTTATTGTTCGGGTTTGGTAATGGCTGGGCAGGTATTTGATCTGGTTTTTATGGAAATGGTAATGAAATTTGTGGATTATTATTTTGGAATTGAGGTTGTTGACTAGGTTTTGGAAAATGTTGGGGGGGGGGGGGGGGATATAGTTTGGATAGGAATGAGGGTATTGGTGATATTGAGAATATCTTCCATAAGGATTTTGAATTCCTTGTGTCCAAGGTTGAGGTTGGTACCAAGGTTGCTTCCATGGCATTTATGAATTCCAATTGTTTGGTGGGGGCTGAGTATACATTTGATTGTTAAAACCTTCAGTTCGTAGCCCTTGCCATGGTCTTATAGAGACATAACAAAGAGTATCTATTGGATGTGGAGATATTTCTTCTTGAAAGACAACTTTAAGACCTGGTATAGAAGAAAAAAATTTTGTTTCATGATTTTCTTCACAAATAACACATGTCTGTATGACTTTTAAATCAAGACGAAATTCTCTTAAGGCATGTTTATTTCTAAATTTAGGAAATAAAATAATTAAGGCATCAGTTTCAAATTTCTTCTTTTTTTGTAATTTCAGGGTGTCTACATTTTCACTAAGACTCCCTAAGATATATGGTTTGAATTCATCAAGAATATTTCCTATTTCTTCCATACTTATTGTTCCAGTTGTGGATCTATTCACTATAGAGAGAATAGGATCTCTTGTATTTCTCTCAATTCTTGACTTTCCTCTTGAAATATTAATGAATAATTCGACAAATTCAGGTAATCATAGTTGAGATATATCTCCTTTTCACATCATATTAAGAATATATATCCATTCATCTCTTATGGCTTTCAATAAGAGATTTTTTAAAGTATTCTGATACAAGTTTTTCATTTTAGCTCTTTTCAAATTAAGTCTTCCAAGTTTTCATCCTCTATTTGCATCATTTTAAATACTTCATCCTTTTTACTATTAGGTGTGAAATACTCTAAATACTTGAAATAATCCAAATATTTGTAAGAATGCACTTTTCATTTCATCCCATGTCCTAATATAATGTGTTATTAAGCCTATGAACTAATTTAAAGTTGCACCCTTGAGTGTTGCAGGAAATAGTTTCAGTTTTTGAGAATCTTGTAATTAGTCATATGATCTACATAAAACTTCAAATTCAAATAGAAATGTTTCAGGATATTTCTTCCTTAATCCATGAAATTTTTTAAGGATGGAGGGTGAAATATTCTTCATTGTGGCATTTTTATCCTCATCAAGTACATGAAATCCAACAGAGTCTTCTCTATTATAATTTCTATTTTCTTCTCCTCCCCCTCTTCCTCAACTTCCTCCTCCATCTCATCCTCCTCTATTTCCTTCACCTCTTCCTCCTCCTCCTAGTCTTAAGTTTTCTCCATTTAGGTTTTCTACTTCACCTTCTCCTTCTCCTTCCATCATAGATTCCTTAGAACTAATGTATGGTTCTAACTGTAAATTTATTTGTTCTTCCTTTGGTTCTTCTATCAATGGATTGTTGAAGAAATATTCTTCTTCTTCCTCAATAGGGATTTCTAACTCCTAAGCCAGAATCTGTTCTCTTGTAGAGGTGAAAAAGGTTACTCCTTTTGTTGGAGATCTAGAATCTTCCTCTTCTAAGACTGCCTCAATAGATGAAGTTGGAGAGTCTCCTGATTGGATTTATGATCTTAAGACTTCAAGAAGTCTATGTCTTGTTATGAAAGATGGAATACGAGTTTTATATGGTGGTATGGAACTTCATGGTCTTGGTTGAGTGAGTGGTGTTTTTGGAATCAAACTTCCACCTCTAGTTATAAATCTACCCATAGAGTCTCTTTCTCTATGCATATCATTTTTATTTTATTTTTTTAGATGTAAGAAATAAGGCTTCCTAATTACACTTCCTTGGCAATGATGCGAAAATGTTTATTCAATTTAATGTCTTAAATTTCTATCATAAATTATCGACTGAGGTTAGTAATATAATGAAGTGTGGTGCACTATATACAATTATATGCCCTTCTTTCTTATTTCATTATATATATATATATATATATATATATATATATTGGGGGGTTTGTATTTTATGTCTAATGTCAGAACTAGAAACTGATCTAAGGAATGAAATCTAAACTTTTAAATGAAATATTGATGCTAAGAAATAACTAAATCTAAAAGAAATTTAATGATGAAAAATTAATCTTTAAGAAGGAAGAAAAGGAAGTGTTATTTTTATTCTAAGAAGAGAAATTGATTTAGAAATTAAATCTTAAAAATGAATGAAATAGAAAATTTAAAATAAGGAAGAAAAGGAAGTGTTAATTAACTAATCTATCTTGCATAAAAGGAAATCAACTTTGAGTAATTAAATCTGAGCTATGTTAGACTATTCTATGCCAGAAAAACATCTATGGAAAACATTTAATTGAACCTATTCTACATTTGAACAAAGCATCATTCTAAATTATATGGAATTCTTTTGATCTCTGAATTATGTTCTATCTATCAACAAAATAAAACCATATTCTACCTATCAATTGAGAACACTAATTCTATTAAAACAGAGCATGTGATCTAGTTTTAAATCTATCTAAGAATATCCAAATATAATCATAATCTAACCATGTTTTACATTCCATGGAAACAAAATAATCAAATCTATCACTAAACTAAATTGACTGTGTTAATTGAATTCAAATTTAACTAAGGAAAGAAAAAATTAATTAGTATATATTGCGCAAAACGAAATTCCTAATCTAAATCCTATGGTTTACGTGTAATAAAATGCAAGAACGATTTCAATTAAATGTTGAAAGAGTCATGATAATGAAACAATTCAAGAGAGCATAAGATATAACAATCAAATGTGCATAAATATAATCAACTAATTCAGAACACGTTCAGAAACTAAATGACATAGAATTTAACTATGAAATGATGAGAAATTAATCTACGAAATGATTGTAAAAACCTATTTTCCATGCAGGGGCCCTCTTCAACAGAACAAGTGTAAATATACTTAACATATTTGCACATCAATGGTATGGAAATGGTATTCTTCATTAACAAAACAAAGTTTAAAAATGTATCATATTATTATCACCAAAATCAAGCTTATTCATGGTTTCGACAGATTGGTATTTATACAAAGTTTCAAATTAACTGTCTGAGATAATTTCACCTGTGGAACGTAAAATAAAGCTAAGACTAGAAGTCTAATAAGAAGAAAAGTATTAATGGCTTTTTATCGATTTCCTACGTAAGAGAAAATCGAGAACCTTTGTCCGTTGATCTCATCCCTTATCTTGACTGATCTTTGACTGTGATTATAAGAATCATCCCTCTCGAATCATAATAGATAAGTGGGATACGATCTATATATGGACCATTTTGAAGCTACCCCTATGACTCGCTTCTTCATTTTCTTCTAGAAACCTGTCAAACAATAATAGTGGCTGGAGAAAAAAAGGTTAGATACAGAATTACACAAATTCTGTAGCTAATTACATAAATTCATCTAAATAATAGGAAACATTACAATATAAAATAGAGATAATTTAAAAGCCTTCTTAGATGGAAATATGTCAATTATCATTGTTTGAGTTTATGGATTTTTCAAAAAGGAAGAAAGGATGGTGGAAAAACATGTCAAAATAAGAACAGTCTTGAGGTTCAACGGTTGACTTTTGAACAACGTTGAAGCCACATACAAAATTTTCATCATAGTTCTTAATGCACCTTCATGTATTTCATAATCATCTCCATGAATCTACGAAATCCATGCACATATTCGTATTATATCTTGCTATGACCACATAAAAATGCTTATTGGTTGGAGTTGTAACCGCATCTCCATAGCTTTTGTAACCATAATCATGCACATATCTACGTTGGAGGATTGTTGCCATGCGACATAGTTGCATCTTGCATTTAGCTCTCTATGTTCCCATGACTGGAAGTCATCATGGAACATCAATCCCCATGGTCAAACAACTTATAACCCCTTGGCAAGTGACGATTACCTTCAATGACGTTGTGTTGAGTGCCTGTGCCACTGGTGGTCGATGCGGTCTCATAGCACCAATATATTGGCAGTGAGTTTGGCATGGAACCTGTGCTTCGATAGTGAATCTCATGGCAGGCTGACTCACCCCCTTCGCACTGTTTATTACTGAGATCTTCTTGCATCTCATGGTGAATTTCACATGGGTCATCTTGACATTCAACTCTAACCGTCCTGTTCTTCTAAGCTAGACTGTGCCAAATTCACGCATGTGGCCCCAACTGTCATACATGAAGTCATATTGAATTGTACTATGTGTAACTCTACGTTGAGGGCCTCCACCATGTGGGTGCCAACTCCTCTCCACGCCATTCGCCCACAAGACTCTGCTTTGTGTTATATCTGCTCATAAGTATTTTTAATATATAGTTTTGAAGGCATATTTTATTTTTCGCCCATACAAATTTGACATTTTTGGATGCCACCTCCACGATATACGATGTCACCAACCACCGCAACATGGTTTACAACCTTAATGATATATGGCTCCGCCATGCACCATATTGTATTCCAGCATTTTTCCTAGGTTTTTTAAACCTTTCTCATTTTATATGCACCATAGTTAATCAATAAAAATGCACTCCAATATTATCACTGTATATGGTTTTTCAAACGAATGCATAGGTTGGATTTTTTTATGCACCCATGTCAATATTTGTACCAAATTCTTTTCGATACAAAACATAGGTTTAGTATTATTTTTCACTAAAATATTAATGCACTATAATATTATCTTGCCATGTTATTTGAACCCATGTGTGCACCCTTTTGGATGTCTTTACACTACATATTTTCGACTAGGATTGGATGCGCCCACCTGAAGATGCCATCTCGAGCTAGAGCTTTGTCACATGATGAAATACCTAGCGTACCTTGATTGCGGTAAAGAATTCAACGGAAGTTTTCTCCCTTGTACGGAATCCAAATGCAAATCTGGAGATACCACCAGAATCATCACGTCGAACCCTTTGACCTGGCACTAGTTTCCCAATAAATTTGGGTCAATAAAACTCTACACAAGTTGAAAAAACTTTCCCACCTAGGACCATCTTGGTCATCAACATATAGCAATATTCTGACTTGACTTACAAGGTCCATTCTGGATCACACCTCCCAACAGAAAGTACTTTTTTACATACACATTTTTATTACAAACATGATTTTTATGAAAACATGCATCAGTATGAAATAACCAACTTGACCCTAGTTACAGACTCAGCTAAGGCATACTAATGTGACAACAATTTACAACACAAAATCATACATATGGCATAAATTCTATCGAATTCCAAGACTGTTATGGAGACTTATGTTTCTCTGCTCCAAGTTATTTTTTTGCCTTTGGTTCTGCTAGTGTTGGTGTTGCCTCATGGGGTAACATCAAAAATTTGTTCTTTGAATTCCCTTTCAGATACAAACTCGTTCTCTAGAGTTTGTGTTGACCAGTCTCTTGTTGGATCTATTTGAGATTTGAATGTATGATGTTTGTAGGTTTTAACCCTGAACATAAATTATCTACACACGAATCTTATAACAGAAAATAAACAATAGCAAGAGCATAAAACATAAAATATATAAACACAGAGATTTTCCCCTGGATCCCAAATCAGGACGACCAGCTTGATTTTTCATTATATTCCTTTTAGTGTTACAACACATATATATACATGCCGAAGCATACATAAACCCAAATCAATTAACCCTAGATTAGAACATAACCGTAGTTCCCTTGACCGGATCTACAAAATACCAGGGGCCGAAAACCATCGTACCCCAAAACCATGTGCAAACTCATGCACAAAACATTAGTGGGTCTGCTTATGAGTGGGACTGCATACCAAAAAAAAAATTCGTCGGGGCGCTGCCCAGGACCCTGACAGGGGGGGCTGCCGCCCCCCTTGTGACCCCCCTGCTGCACCCGGCACAACATATAGCGTGGGGCTAGTCATGGAAAGAATATAACACATACCCAACATTCTCCCACTTGTTGTTTTCTTTCCACAGGGGGCCACAGGAGAGCTTAGTCATTGGGCAAATTCTTCAACACCCATTGTTTCTCTACACCAAGAGAACTTCTGAGTGCTTACAGACTTCGTCAATGCATCTGCAACATTCTTCAAAGTGTCCACCTTTACCAGCAACACCCTTTTAGCCTCAACCATATCTCTAACAAAGTGATATTGAACGTCAATGTGCTTTGTCTTTGAATGATAAGCAGGGCTCTTAGCCAAGAAAATTGCACTTTGGCTATCACAGTCTATCCTTATAGCTTGTTGTACCAACCCCATACTTGAACACAATATCTACAACCAAATTGCTTCCTTGCTTGCATGAGTGGCTGCTATGTATTCTGCCTCTGTGGTTGAAAGCGCCATTACAGACTGTCTTTTACTCATCCAACTGAATCCACTTCCAAATAGGCTAAACAAATACCCACTTGTAGATCTTCTTTGGTCCATATCTCCAGCCTAGTCTGCATCAACAAAACCACGAATGTCCAACATTATTTCTAATCCTGGTCTTCCTTGGTAGCACAAGCCATAATCACTAGTGCCACGTAAATATCTAAAAACCCGCTTCACTGCTGTCCAATGCTCCTTCCCTGGGTTTGACATAAACCTACTCAATACTCCCACTGCATGTGCAATGTCTGGTCCAGTACAAAACATTGCATACATCAGGCTACCCACTACACTTTCATATGGAACATAGGACATATCCTCCTCTTCTTCTTGTGTCTTGGGACACTGTTCAGCAGATAGCTTTACACCTACAGGAATAGGAACTTTCACCGGTTTACTATCCTGCATATTGAACCTCTGCAATATAGTCTCGACATACTTCCTCTGGTTTAACCAGAGCTTCCTGTTTTCCCAATCTCTCTTAATTTCCATGCCCAAAATATAGTTTACAGCACCAAGATCGTTCATGTCGAATTTGGAGAACAGTTGGGTCTTCAAATATTGGATAATTTCTTTGTCATTTCCAATCAACAACATATCATCCACATACAAGACCAAATAAATAACACGGTCACAAATTAATTTAAAATAAACAAAGTGATCCTCCTTGCTTCTGGTGAAGCCAAGTCCCCGTATATAGGTATCAAATTTCTGATACCACATCCTTGGTGACTGTTTTAACCCATACAGAGACTTCTTCAACCTGCATACTAGTTCTTTCTTACCCTTCACCATAAAGCCTTCAGGTTACTCCATGTAGATCTCCTCTTATAGATCCCCATGAAGAAATGTTGTCTTCACATCCATCTATTCTATCTCAAAATAAAATGCAGCAACAACATATAAAAGTAATCCAATAGAAGTAACTTTGGCAACAGGAGAAAAAATATCACCAAAATCAATTCCCGGCACCTGGGAATAACCTTTTGCTACCAACCGAGCTTTGTATTTCTCCAGCTTGCCTTCTACATTCATATTTTTTTTAAACACCCATTTTCTCCCGATGGGCTTCCTTCCAGCCGACAACTCCACCAAATCCCATGCCTCATTTTTATGCAAGGATGCCATTTCATCAACCATGGCCTCCTTCCAGAGTTTTCCATCCTCTGAATCTACTGCCTCCCTGACAGGTCTGGGATCATCATCAGTTATAGTTAAGGAAAAACTTGAACAAAAAGAATATGGACTATACCTTTCTGGTTGCCTTCTTTCCCAAACTGATCTTCTCAAAGTTGGAGTTTGTGGCTCTTCCTCTTCTGAATCTTCTTCTGTTGTAGAGTTTGATTCATCCTCCTTTAGCTCAAACTCTATCTTCTCAGGTTCCTTTGGTAGGAATTCATGTGTAACAACATCTTTCACCTCTCTAAACACCACATCTCGGATGTACACAACCTTCCTTGTTTCTAGGTTCCAAAGCTTGTAACCCTTTAAACCATCCTTATACCCAATAAAGATGCACCTTTCAAATTTATTATCCAACTTAGTCCTTTTCTCCTTTGGAACGTGTACATATGCATCACATCCAAATACCCTTAGATGTGAAAGAGAGGGTTTCTTACCAGTCCATACCTCATGTGGAGTCTTATCCTCCAACGCTGATGAAGGTGTTCTTTTAACTAAGTAACATGCAGTATCCACTGCCTCTGCCCAGAATTCTTGTCCTAACCTGGTACCAATGAGCATGCTTCTTGCCTTTTCCATCAGTGTTTTGTTCATTCTTTCTGCTACTCCATTTTGCTAAGGTGTGTATGGAGTAATCTTCTGCCGTGCTATACCACACTTCTTACAGAACTCTTCAAATTCCTTCTTGCAGAACTCCCCACCATTATCTGTCCTCAGTGTCTTTATCTTCTTCTCTATCTGGTTTTCCACCAGAGCCTTAAATTCTTTAAATCTATCAAAGACTTTAGATTTCTTCCTCAAGAAATATATCCATGTATTCCTTGAGAAGTTATCTATGAATGAAACATAGTACACAGACTTTCCCAGTGATGGAACTGACACAGGTCCAAACACATCACTATGCACAAGTTCTAATATCTTGTTCGCCCTCTTAGCACCAGAAGGAAAACTCACCTGATTATGCTTCCCATATACACAATGTTCACAGAAATCGAAATCCAGAGAGCAATTAGACATACATTCTACCATACCATTTCTATGCAGTATCCGAAGGCCCTTCTCTCCAATATGTCCAAGCCTTTGATGCCATAACATGGTCTTTTCTCCAGAGACAGCTAGGATTTCCGCTCCACTTTCAGAAACCACATAACTATTACACCCATCAATAACAGTGCTACCTTGTAGCTTGTACATAGTTCCAGTCCGAACTCCCTGCATTAATACTAATGCTCCCCGAACCATCTTGCAGGCATCTTTCTCGAACACTATTTTTACACCTGCATCATCCATCTTGCTTACATAAATCATATTTATGGCCAATGCAGGAATATGCAGAACAACAGGAAGTGTTCTAATCCTTCCACCTTGCAGCTTTAGCTTGACCTTTCCACGTCCGACGATTCTGGCCTTCCTATCATCCCCTTGGAATACATCACCATCATATTTCTCATACTCGCAGAACCATTCCCTATGGGGAGTGAAGTGAAAGAATGCACCTGAGTCAATCAACCATGACTCATGATCTACATGTGTATTTGAAGAAGAAGCCAAATAGACATCCCCACCTTCATCCGAGGTGGTTTTTGCCTCTGCAGAAGGAACATCATTAGATCCCTTTCCTTTCTCAGGAGCTTTAGATCTGCACTCCTTTTTGTAGTGCCCTTCCTTTCCGCATTTCCAGCATACCTTTACAAACTTTCCAAGAGATTTAGATCTCCCTCTAGATTTGGATCTCCCACTCAAAACCTTATTCTTGTTTCTGTTTTGGGACCTTCCTCGTACAGATAAGGCATCTCCATTCTGGCCCTCCATATTTCTCCGTCTCATTTCCTCCGACAGCAAGGCTGAGACAATGTCATCAAAATTCAAGGTAGTTCTATTGCTACCTATTGCAATAAACATACTGTCCCACGAATCTGGTAGAGAACACAACAAACTGATGCACTTATCTTCATATGATATTTTAATATCAACCGATGACAGCTGACTTACCATAGTATTGAAGGTGTTCATATGCTCTGTCACCGAGTCTCCATCCTTCATCCTTAGGTTATACAAATTTTTCCGCAGGAACAACTTATTCACCAGAGACTTAGATTGGTACAAAGTCCCAAGTTTTTCCCACAAATTCTTCGTCGTAGCTTCCCCAGATACATTCAACAATACTAAATCTGAGACACACAACCGTATTGTGCTCTTAGCCTTCCAATCCAGTTTCTTCCAGTCTTCATCTGACATTGCCATTGGTTTAGTACCCAGATCTACCACAATCCACTGATCTTTATCCACCAGCAGATCCTCCATCTTGAGATTCCATAACTCAAAACTCTGACCATTAAATTTCTCGATCTCTATCTTTCCGCCACTCGCCATCTTCTTTCACCGCAAGAATCGATCCCGCAGATCTCCCACTGAACAAGGTCTACCTCAGGCCTGAGCAAAAAACCCTCAGCAGCAAAGGTGTCCCCTTGAAGCCGAAACAGCTCCGATACCAAATGTAGGTTTTAACCCTAAACATAAATTATCTACACATGAATCTTATAACAGAAAATAAACAATAGCGAGAGCATAAAACATAAAACAGATAAACACAAATATTTTCCCCTGGATCCCAAATCGGGACGACCAACTTGATTTTTCATTATATTCCTTTTAGTGTTAAAACACATATATATACATGCCGAAGCATACATAAACCCCAATCCATTAACCCTGGATTAGAACATAACCGTAGTTCCCTTGACCAGATCTACAAAATACCAATGGCCGAAAACCATCGTACCCCAAAACCATGTGCAAAATCATGCACAAAACATAGGTGGGTCCGCCTATGAGTGGGACCGCATACCGAAAAAAAAATTCGCCAGGGCACTGCCCCGGACCCCGACAGGGGGGGATGCCGCCCCCCCTGTGACCCCCCTGCTGCGCCGGGCGCAACGTACAACACGTGAGGCTAGTCGTGGAAAGAATATAACACATACGCAACAATTTTGAATCTTCCTTACACTGAAACGAAGCCTTTCTTGGTCGTTTCTTCACCTACAGAGTGGCGTCTTCTTTATGTGGCTTATTCTTCGTAGCATCCACCTTTTCTTTGAACGCCTTCTACTTCCAACATTATTCTACACGGTGCATGTTGTGATGAGCTCCATCATTGGACATATTTGGAGGGGTTGATAGTCATCCTTTTGCCTTCTTAGATCTCTTTTTCTTGCATTTTTATTATTATTTTGGTTTATGATGCTAGTATAGGTGGTGATTAAGGCTAACATACTTTGAATGCCTAATATAAGGTTGAGTGCAGCAAATCTTGATTTATTAAGATTTTTTATAAATATTTTATCACAAAGACTTGCAGGAGACAATAAGGAGAAATTATAGGAGGGTTTTCCACCCTCAAAGGTAGCCAAAGGATCCCAAAGATTCTCTCCAGCAATTCAAATTCCAGAGGCAGCCGAGAAACTCAAAGAGGAGAGCACTCAATCTTGGTTTACTTGGAGTCCAGTGGACTCAATCACCATTTTTTAGGAAGATGTTGGTAGCTGCCTTGTAGAATAAATAGAGCAGAGCTAGAGCTAGGAAGAGTTAGTCTATCCTAGTCTTGCTTCCATTCAAAATTATTGTTGTGAACTATTGAAGCTTTTTTTGTTATTCAGGGATCGAAAATTTTAGAGATGTATGTAGTTATTCTTTTATGAAATGAGGAGATTTATTTCATTTGATTGATTTAAGTTCAGAGGGCTAGGCATGTGGGTTAGGGCCAAATACATGTGCCTCAACTTCTATGTTGTTGTTATCTTTTCCTTTCTTTCATTTAGCTAGTTTTTTCTCAGTCATCTAAGTTAGATTTTCTTCTGATAAGTTTCATTTCTATTTAGTTTTTGTGCTCTTGTAGTTTTAATTACTTATGCATAGTGAAATAGAGGGAAAACTCAAAAAATGTGGTCAAGTCTCCCCCCTCTAATCTCTTTCAATATAGTTCAAGTAGGGGAAGACCTTCCCACAGGGTAAAATTTATTTCTGTTCGAGTTTGGGAAAGAATTTGTATTACCAAGTCCAAGCCTTTCCTTGACTATTTCATCTGACATTTCTGTTTGTTTCCCGTACGTGAATCCACAGGTGTGCTTCACTTCTGAGCATTGCTCTTACGCTTCCATTTCCCTCCTTTACTTCTCACCTTAGCACTGCACTTACCTTGTTTTGAACACCCTTAAGCTCTTCAGCCTCACTTCTTTGTTTTTCTCTGTTCACGACCGCCTTACCCTTTTTACGAAAAACACATGAAAAACCATACAGAACCACCAAAAACACAACCTCCGCCTTTTGTCCTTGATACTCTCGCCACTATACGTCGCACTTCATAATCACAACATTTAAAAATTAACTTAAAAGTTATCATCCATTCCTTGTGATTGCGATATTGCGAAATCATAAATCACACTTCGCACCAGTTACCTACCTTTAACACTCACCACTCATTCTTTGCGATTGTGAAATTGCAAATTATAACTCTTAAATTTTTCCACCGCCACGTCATCCCCATCACACATCGCATCCCACGAAAATTACCACATCGCAAATCACATCCCGCAAAACTTACCACATCACAAATCGCATCCCGCAACCTTTACCGTAGCGCAAATCACATTTCGCACATTTTAGTTTATTCGCAATTTTGTGTTCTTCTTGCTTTGTAGTCATTTATTGCATTATAATAAGGTTTCTTAAGGGTTTAACCCCCTCTGCCCTCTCCAAAGCCATTTCTCATGCTATCATAAATTTTTCTAAGGGCTTAACCCCCTCTTTCCGCTTCCAAACCTCATTTCATGTGTTAAACACCCCATTAGCCCTTTTCTTCCCTCTAAGCTGCAAATTAATTCATTTTAATTAAAATTAAGGCATGGATAGTTTAGTTGCATGGATATGAGTATGGTAGATAGATCATAGGATAGGTAGAGTGAATTTAGCCGTTTGATCAAGTTAAGTGTGGTTTAGAATTAATTTCCTTTCTGCAATCTATTTTCTGCAAATTAAATTGGTTTCATTCTTGGCATTCCTTTCCAGCAATTTAGCTCAGTTTCCTTGCTATCATTTCCTTCCATAAATTTACTTTCCAGTTGTTATCATAATTTCATAAATAGCACCCTTTCATGAAGTAGAAGAGAATGACATGAAACAAATGCATCTGCTGTGTATATAGCACTGTCACATCAAATTTTTTATGAACCCCAGGTTGATAAAGTAAAGTAGGGCAGCCCTTGGGAGTTGCATAATTCTTGGTGCAATACCAGGTCTCAGCACTTTTTGGTGCCGTTGTCGGGGAGGTGTCTAGTAGATGTTTTATTTTGTTTTAGCATTATTTTATGCTTTCCTTTCTTTTTATGTCACTCCAGAAATATTGAAAAAGTGAAAAAAAGATATAATGTTCATGCCTTGTTGGACTAGGAATACTCAAAGACAAACCTTACCTAAGCCCCCCACATCACATCCTAGCCACCCTTCACTCTTCTTCAGTGGGAGTGAGATTGAAAACCCTATAGAAAAGCCTTCTGAAAATTTTGAGGATCTTATTGGGGAAGAAGAAGAAGACCTTGTTTCAACTGAGGGACCTGCCTCACCTATCTTAACTATGGTTGGGACCCAGAGAGATTTTCCCATAAGAGAGACATATGGGGACACTAAGATGAAAGAAATTATCCCCTCAGCTCTTCCACACTTCCATGGGCTTACCTCTAAGGACCCTGACACATTCATGTTTGAGTTTGTTGTTGTCTGTAGGACTTATGTCTACACCTCTGATGATCGGAAGTTGAAGCTATTTTCCTGGGGATAACATCACCACCTGAGCACAGATGGAAGAGACCTTCAACAACAAGTACAAAGACTATTGTAGGTCCAAGGAAACTAAGTATGAGATATTTAGGATGACTCTATGGCCTAATTAATCCCTAGAGGATTATGAAGAGAGGTTTAAATTGAACTATAAGAGAGCCAAATGTATTCTTGATCCTAACTCACTTAAACTTGTAATTATTTGAGGGATTAGTGAAGAGATTATAGAAATATTGAATATGTTATCAGGAGTATGTATCTACCAACAACCCTATGAAATAATGAAAATTGTCTTCTGGACCCATTCTAGGGAATTTAGGAAGAAGGGCAGAGCTAGCCAAAGTACATCCAATACCCCTTCCTATTCCACCTTCATAAAACATGAGATTGGAAACATGCTAGAGGACTTCAAGAGTGACATGTTGCACACCTTTGCTTTGAAAATGGGCATGATGCAGGTCAAAAGGAAGTAAGAGCAAGCAAAGAGAGCCCTGACCATATTTTGTCCTAGATGTACCCGGAAACACCCAATAAATGAATGTCCACTGAATGTCATAGAGGCTTGCTTAGTATGTGAGGAGAATCATGCCACAGACAAGTGTACCTCCTTAGCTGGACTTAAATTTGTATATCAAGGTGGGGAAACAATGCCAAAGGAACTCTGTTTCATCGACCAGAAAAGGCCTTAGGGCCCTCGGCCATATCAACAAGGTATGCAAGGTGCACCTCACTCTTACTATTACAAAAATAAGAGTGCACCCATGAAACCTTGGTACACCCCCACTCCTCCATATTATTCTACACCTCCTACTTGGCCTTCCAACACTTCATATCATCCTCAGCCAGTAAACCAACAATTTCAACAATATGTTCCATAAACACCTCAGTGGAACAATCCATCCTAAGGGTGGAGGCCTCAAAAAAGTGAACTACCTACTATAATTCCTCTACCCCAACCTCAACCTCAGCTTACTCATGTTGCTCCACCTAAGCTACCTATAGCTGCACAGCCCAATCTGAACCCGAACAACAGACAGGCACAACAGGCTCCCAGTGGAGAAACATCCCATCTAGCTTATGTTGTGGAGATAGAGGAGGTTAATATCAGGTTGGGAAGAGTACTCCCAGAAAACCATCCCCCATATCTACCTATAGAGGTTGAGGAGGAAAATGAAGAAGATAAAAATCATATCCAACAACCTCCTTTTCCCAAGCGCTTAATCCACCCTAGTCAACACACCCCATAGGAGATTGAACTTCTAGGAGAATTGGAAAATTTGTGTATAAAGATGCCACTTCTCTAGGCCATTAAGGATGTCCCTATGTACAATAAGCTCATCAAATAAAAGTTCTTCAAGAAACTTGTAAGGAGGAAGAGAGATACCCCCACCATCAATGTGGTAGGCCAACTGTCTAACCTGATGTTAGGGAAGGTGATATTTCCAAAATACCTAGACCCAGGTAGTCTAGTTTTTGATGTACATATACATGATGACATAGTCCCCAACACTTTGATTGATTTAGGGGCTACCATCAATATCATGACCAAGGAAACTATGTTGAAACTTAATCTCCAAGGGAATTTGAGGAAAACCACAATAGTTCTACAACTTGCAGATAGGTCCACAGTAACTCTGGAAGGAATTGTTGAGGATGTTATGGTTACCATTGACTCTTGGGAGTATCCTACATATTTCCTGGTCCTGCAACAAAAAACCAAGTTTAATGGTTATCGTCTCATCTTAGGAACACCTTGGTTAGCCACTACAGACGCTTATATTAGTTGCCGGGCCGGAAACATGACTATAAAAAATGGGCCTTTTTCTAAACAGCTAGTGTTATATCCTCCATCATAGCCTTCCATTGATCATGATCTTCCTATATGGTTGGAGGATGAAGAAGATGAGTTATATAAAGCTGCCCCTATGTGTACCATAGATATTATCATTAGAAGGGGAAAACTTGATGAAGATGAACTCATCGACCATGCCATTCAAAACCAGTAATCCACTAACACTCCTCTCAAAACCCTGGTCAAAGAGTCTAAAATCCAACCTTGGATGGAAGTTGAATAACTTGAGACAACCTTTGAAACAACCAAGGCTATCGAATTTGGCCCATCCATATCTTTGAAAATCAACCCAAAACTCTCAAATGAAGAAGAGAAGTAGCTATGCTAGCTTTTGAAAGAAAATATTGAAGCATTTCCTTGGAATTGCAAGGACATGAAAGGGGTGCATCCTTCAATGTGCAGACATCACATTTAGATCAAAGAAGGATGCAAGCCTGTGAGACAACCCCAAAGAAGGATGAACCTGGCTCTAAAGGACATAGTCAAAGAAGAGCTGCAAAAACCATTGGATGCGGGGTTCATATATCCTATATCCGACAGTGAGTGGGTATCTCCTCCTATCCTAGTCCCAAAGAAGAATGGGAAGTGGAAAATTTGTGTTGACTATCGAGAAATTAACAAAGCCACCAAGAAAGACCATTTCCCTTTTCCCTTTATAGACCAAGTCCTAGATGTCCTTGTAGGGAAGAAGTTATTTTCCTTCTTAGATGGGTTCAGTGGTTATAATCAGATTCCAATCATCCCTAAAGACCAGGATAAGACTATTTTCACCTTCCCTTGGGGTACCTTTCCTTATATAGTCCTACCCTTTGGGTTATGCAATGCCGCATCCACCTTCCAGAGAGTTGTCCGGAGCATATTTTTTGAGTTAGTCCATGACTCTGTTGAAATTTACATGGATAATTTTACACAATATGGGGGTGATTTCCAGCAAGCTCTCTCCAATTTGGGTAAAGTACTAAGAAGGTGCATTGAGATTCATCTCTCCTTGAGCCCAAAAAAGTGTGAATTACTAAAGAAAGAAGGGTTTGTATTAGGACACTCCATATCCCAAGCAGGAATATAGGTAGACCTGAACAAAATAACTATCATCAAAAGGGTACCTTCTCCTCAAAAGAAGAAAGATTTCAGGAGTTTCTTAGGCTTATATGGTTACTATAGAAGGTACATCAAAGATTTCAGCAAGATGGCTTCACCATTATTTGGGTTATTGGCCAAAGATTATGATTTCATTTTGTTTGGTCCTTGTCAAGAGGCTTTTGAGCTCATTAAGAAGAATTTGACTACTGCCCCCATCCTCCAAGGTCCAAATTGGACTCTGCCTTTCCACATCCACACTGATGCATCCAAAAAAGTTGTAGGGGCAGCATTAGGAAAATTAGAGGAAAAAATCCCTTATGCCATTTATTTCATCAGCAAGAATTTGTCCAAATCCGAGCTGAATTGTACTATTAGTAAGAAGGAGATGTTGGCCATTTTCCACACATTGAACAAATTCAGGCATTATGTCACTGGATATCAGACCTTTGTTCACACTGACCATGCAACCATCAAGTATTTAATGAACAAACCAAAAGTTAATGCTAGAATAATTAGATGGTTGTTACTTTTGCAGCAATTTTATTTGACTATTGTTGATAAACCTCGAAAGGAAAATGTTGTTCGATATTTTTTGTCCAAGTTAGTTCTCCTTGCAGGTGAAGAAGGAATGGAGGATGACCAGTTTTCAGATGAACACCTCTTTTGCATATCAACACTCTCACCATGGTTTTCTAATATATCCAACTACTTGGTTGCTGGAAGACTCCCTCCTAATATTTCATTCAGGGAGAGGAGCAGAATAATCATTAAAGTGCCCCATTCACATGGATTGGGGGGAATCTCTTCAAGCTAGGCCCTCATCACACTAGTACATTTTGCGGAAATTCCGACAATTTGGTTCTGACACTTTTGACCAAATGTCATAAATTTCTCAAAATTTTATCAATTTTTCGAATCGCACCCACAACTGTTGCAATTCCAACACTTTTCTACAAGTGTCGCAATACCAACACTTAGAGGTAAGTGTCGATATTGCGAGACTTGTAGAGAAGCGTCGGAATTGCGACATTTTGGGTGAAAGTGTCGGAATTGCAACGACTAAGAGGAAAGCATCGATATTGCGACGGTAAGAGGCAAGCATCGCTGTTGCGACGGTCTGGGAAAAAGTGTCGCAATTGTGACAGTAAGAGGCAAGCGTTGCTATTGCGATGATAAGAGGCAAGTGTCTCTATTGCGACGGTAAGAGGCAAGCGTCGCTATTGCGACGATTTGGGCGAAAGTGTCACAATTGCGATGTATAAAGGCTATGTGTTGCTATTGCGATGGTTTGATTTTGAGTTTTTTAGATAGTTATTCCTTTGTGTTTTGTTCTTTAGCCATTTTTAAACGAATTCCCATAACAATTCTATAGTTATCTCATGTTTGAGTTGAATGGCAAAGGAATAATAATCAATTTCCTTTAGTTCAAACAAAATTTTATGCGTTGTATTTTCTTGGTATTTATTTAAAAAGTGTTTTAGGGATTTACATTGGTGACACACCTTTGTTACAAAGGATTTATCCAACACATAATAAGGAAAAAGTACAATCTTTCCTTTAAAGCCGAAAATCCCTATGTATGAGAGTTTTTCTTGACACTTAAAAAAACGTTTCTCAGAAAGAAAAGATATACCATCTTGAGATTATTTGTTAATGATTGAGCTAGCTGAGAGAATTTTCTTAAAACTCTATTATGAAATCGTTCGCTCGGGCGCGCCATGTCGCGCCGTGTGATGTCGCCTGACCGGGCGCGTTCGGGTCAGGTCGTTTCATTCGAGGACGCCCATATCAGTTTTGCTAAGTTGTGACAGCCCGAGTTCCTTGTACTGCATGTTCGGGTGGCCTGTTTGTCGTAATTTGATCCCTTATGGCATCGTTCGTTTGGGCACGTCGGGTCGCGCCGTGTTATGTCGCCCGACTGGGCGCGTTCGGCTCGGGTACCCATATCAGTTTTGCTGAGTTGTGACTGCCTGGGTGCCTTGTGCACGTTCAGGCGGCCCATTTTCTGTTTTCTCCCTTGTGGCGCATTCATTCAGTCAGGAGTGTCGTCTCACGCCGTGCGAGGTCGCCGGACTGGGCGTGTTCTGTTCAGGAAGTTTCGTTCGAGGGCACCCGTATCAGTTTTTCTAGGTTGTGACCGCTAGGGTGCATTGTACACATTCAAGCGGCCTGTTTTCCATTTTTCTCCCTTTTGGAATCATTCGGTCGGGCGCGCCTTGTCGTGTCATGTGAGGTCGTCCGACCGGGCGCGTTCGGTTCTAGCCATTTCATTCGAGGGCGCCCATATCAGTTTTTCTAAGTTCATGTGACCGCTCGAGTGTTGTGAGCATGTTCAGGTGGCCCGTTTTCCATTTGCAGCTCCCTTGTGGCATCGTTCGCTCGGGCGCGCGGTGTCATGCCATGTGAGGTTGCCCAACCGGGCACGTTCGGTTTGGGCCGTATTGTTCGAGGGCGCCCGTCTCAGTTTTGCTAATTTGTGACCACCCAGGTGCCTTGTGAATGTTTGGACAACCCATTTGCTCTTTGCTCCCTTGTGGCAGATTCGTTCGGTCAGGCGCGTCATGTCGCGCCGTGTGAGGTCGCCTGATTCGGCGCATTCGGGTTGGGCTGTTTCGTTCGAGGGCACCCGTATCAGTTTTGCTAAGTTGTGACTGCCCGGGTGCCTTGTGGAAATTTGGGCAGCCCATTTTCCATTTGCTCCCTTGTGGCATCGTTCGGTCGGGCACGCGGTGTCGCGCCGACCGGGTGCCTTCGGTTCTGGCAGTTTCGTTCGAGGGTGCCCGTATCAGTTTTGCTAGGTTGTGACTGCCAAGGTGCCTTGCGCACGTTTAGGCGACCTGTTTGTCATTTTTCTCCCTTGTGGAATCATTCGGTTGGGTGTGTCCTATCGCGCCGTGTGAGGTCGCCCAACCGGGCGCGTTCAGTTTGGGTCGTTTCATTCGAGGGCACCCGTATCAGTTTTTCTAAGTTCATGTGACTACCTGAGTGCTGTGTGCACATTCGGGCAGCCCATTTTCTGTTTGCAGCTCCCTTGTGGCATCGTTCAATCATGCACGCGGTGTCGCGCCATGTGAGATCGCCCGACCGGGCGCGTTCGGTTCGAGCTGTTTTGTTCTAGGGCACCAGTATCAGTTTTGCTAAGTTGTGACCGCCCGAGTGCCTTGTGCACATTCGAATGACCCATTTGCTATTTTCTCCCTTGTGTCATATTCGTTCTATCAGGCGCGTCGTGTCGCGCTGTGTGAGATCTCCTAACTAGGCGCGTTCGGGTCGAGCCATTTCTTTCGAGGGCACCCGTATCATTTTTGCTAAGTTGTGACCACCCAGGTGCCTTGTGCATGTTCGAGCGGCCCGTTTTCCATTTTCTCCCTTATGGCATCGTTCGGTCAGGCGCGTTGTGTCGCGCCGTGCGAGGTCCCCCGACTGGGCACGTTCAGGTCGGGTCATTTTGTTCGAGGGCGCCCGTATCAGTTTTGCTAAGTTGTGACCGCCTGGGTGCCTTGTGCATGTTCAAATGACCTATTTATTTTTTTCTCCCTTGTTGCATATTCGTTCAATCAGGCGCGTCGTGTCGCGCCATGTGAGGTCGCCCAACCGGGTGCGTTAGGGTCGGGTCGTTTTGTTCGAGGGCACCCGTATCAGTTTTGCTAAGTTATGACCGCTCGGGTGCCTTGTGGACATTTGGGGGGCCTGGTTTCCATATTCTCCCTTATGGCATCATTCGGTTAGGCGCACGGTGTCGCACCATGTGAGGTCGCCCGACTAAGCACATTCGGTTCGGGCAGTTTTGTTCGAGGGCACTCGTATCAGTTTTTCTAGGTTGTGACCACCAGGGTGCCTTGTGCACATTTATACGGCCCGTTAACCATTTTTATCCCTTATGGAATCGTTCGGTCGGGCATGCCCTGTCGCGCCGTGTGAGGTCGCCTGACCGGGCGCGTTCGGTTCGGGCTGTTTCGTTCGAGGGTGCCCGTATCAGTTTTGCGAAGTTCATGTGACTACCCGAGTGCCGTGTGCACATTCGGGCGGCCCGTTTTCTATTTGCAGCTCCCTTGTGGCATCGTTCAGTCAGGTGTGTGGTGTCGCGCCATGTGAGGTCACCCGACCAGACGCGTTCGGTTTGGGTCGTTTTGTTCAAGGGTGCCCATATAAGTTTTGCTAAGTTGTGACCGCCCGGGTGCCTTGTGTACGTTCAGATGGCCCGTTTTCTATTTTATCCCCTGTGGCATATTAGTTTGGTCAGGCGCGTCGTGTCGCGCCGTGTGAGGTCGCCCGACCGGGCTCGTTCGGGTCGGGCCGTTTCCTCCGAGGGCGCCCGTATCAGTTTTTCTAAGTTGTGACCACCCGGGTACCTTTTGCATGTTCGGGCAACCTGTTTACCGTTTTCTCCCTTGTGGCATTGTTCGGTCAGGCGCACTGTGTCACACAGTGCGAGGTCACCCAACTAAGCATGTTCGGGTCGGGCCATTTTGTTTGAGGGCGCCCATATCAGTTTTGCTAAGTTGTGACCACCCAGGTGCCTTGTCCACATTCGGGTGGCCCGCTTGTTGTTTTCTCCCTTGTGGCATATTCATTCGGTCAGGCACATCGTGTCGTGCTGTGTGAGGTCGCCCGACCGGGTGTGTTCAGGTCAGGTCGTTTCATTCGAGGGTGCCCGTATCAGTTTTCTCGCTTGTGGCATCGTTCGGTCGGGTGCGTGGTGTCACGCCATGTGAGGTCGCCCGACCGGGCATGTTTGGTTCAGGCCATTTTATTCGAGGGTGCCCGCATCATTTTTGCTAAGTTGTGACTGCCTAGGTGCCTTTTGCATGTTCGGACGGCCCTTTTTTTGTTTTCTCCCTTCTTGCATATTTGTTCGGTCAGGCGCGTCGTGTTGCGCTATGTGAGGTTGCCCAACCAGGTGCGTTAGGGTCAGGCTATTTCGTTCGAGGGCGCTCGTATCAGTTTTGCTAAGTTGTGACCGCTTGGGTGCCTTGTGGATGTTCGGGTGGTCCGTTTTCCGTTTTCTCCCTTGTGGCATTGTTCGGTCGGGTGCGCGGTGTCGCACCGTGTGAGGTCACCCTACCGGGCGCGTTTGGTTCGGGCAGTTTCATTCGAGGGTGCCCGTATCAGTTTTGTTAGGTTGTGACCACCAGGGTGCCTTATGCACGTTCAGGCGGCCCGTTTTCCATTTTTCTCCCTTGTGGAATCGTTCGGTGAGGCGTGCCCTATCGCGCTATGTGAGATCAACCAACCGGGCGCATTCGGTTTGGGCTATTTCATTCGAGGGTGCCCGTATCAGTTTTTCTAAGTTCATATGACTACCTGAGTGTCGTGTGCACGTTCAGGCAGCCCATTTTAGTGCCTTCGGTTCGCGTTCGGTTCAAGTCAGTGTCGGGTGCCCGTGCAGGCAGGCCGCGTTCGGTTCAAGTCGTTTTGTTCAAGGGTGCCCGTATCAGTTTTGCTAAGTTGTGACTACCCCGGTGCCTTGTGCACATTTGGATGACCCATTTGCTATTTTCTCCCTTGTGTCATATTCGTTCGGTCAGGCGCGTCGTGTCACGCCGTGTGAGGTCGCCCAACCGGGCGCGTTCAGGTCAGGTCGTTTCTTTCGAGGGCACTCGTATCACTTTTGCTAAGTTGTGACCACATGGGTGCCTTGTGCACGTTCCATTGGCCCATTTTCCATTTTTTCCCTCGTGGCATCATTCAGTCGGGCGCGCTGTGTCATGTCGTGCAAGGTCGCCTGACTGGGCGGGTTCGGGTCGGGCCATTTTATTCGAGGGCGCCCGTATCAGTTTTTCTAAGTTGTGACTACCCTGGTGCCTTGTGCATGTTCGGACAGCCCATTTTCTATTTTCTCCCTTGTGGCATATTCATTCGGTTAGGCATGTCGTGTTGCGCCGTGTGAGGTCACCTGACTGGGCGCGTTCGGGTTGGTTCGTTCCGTTCGAGGGTGCCCGTATCAGTTTTCTCCCTTGTGGCATCGTTCGGGCGGGCATACCATGTCCCCTTTAACCCCCTAAACCATAAACCTGTAAACCCCTAACCCATTTAACCCCTAAACCCTAAACCTCTAACCCTTAACCACTAACCCTTAAACCCTTAACTCCTAACCCATTTAACCCCCTAAACCCCTAAAACCCTAACTCATTTAACCCCCTAATCCCTAGCCCCATTAACCTATAATAACCCCTAACCCATAAAATTTTTAACTTCTAAATCCACTAACCCCCTAAACCTCTAAAACCCTAACCCATTCAACCCCCTAAACCCTAGACCCATTAACCCGTAACGACCCCTAACCTCTAAAATCCTTAACTGCTAAATATACTAACCCACTAAACCTCTAAAACCCTAACCCATTTAACCCCCTAAACCCCAATAACCAATACTCCTTCTAAATAACCAATAAAGGGTCAAGGAAATTGACCAATATGTTGTCAAGTTTTATCTTATCCATCTTTGGGGCAAGCTGCTTTTCGGCTAACTCCACTTCTTTTTATCTCAATTTTTCCAATTGCTTCCTTCTACATATGATACTTGAGCCTTTTCCTTTCTCTTCCCTTCTAATTATGTAATAGTGTCATAGTGATGCCAGCCAACTTCTTTGGAAAGTCTTCCTAGCACAGTACAATACTAGGTTATGAGGGTATCTCAATTTTTCCAATTGATTCTTTCTCTCATATGATACCTGAGCCTTTGCCTTTATCTTCCCTTCTAATTTTGTAATAGTGTCATGCATTTGTATGTTAAATAATTTCTTTTTATAACGACATAGTTCCATCTGAGGATATGTGGAACCCTTTTTCACTTATTCAGTGTTTATGCTGATTCCTTCATGTGTGAGGCCATTTCGAGGGCACCCGTATTAGTTTTGCTAAGTTGTGACCACCCGGGTGCCTTCTGCATGTTTGGGTGGCCCGTTTTCCATTTTATCCCTTGTGGCATCGGTCTGTCGGGCATGCTATGTCACGTCGTGTGAGGTCACCGTTTGAGGGCACCCGCCCAAACCCATTCATGTCGGGTCGTTTCGTTTGAGGGAGGCCATATCAAATTTGCTAAGTTCTGAGCACATGGGTGCCTTGTGCACGTTCGTGCAACCCATTTACCATTTCGTTTGAGGGCACCCTCCCAAACCCATTCTAGTCGGGTCGTTTCAATTGAGGGTGCCTGCCCAAACACATTCGGGTCGGGTCGTTTTGGTTGAGGGTGGCCATATCAAATTTGCTAAGTTGTGACTGCATTGGTGCCTTGTGCACGTTCGTGCAACCCGTTTGTCATTTCATTTGAGGGTGGCCGCCCAAACCCGTTTGGGTCGGGTCGTTTCTGTTGAGGGCGCTTGACCAAACATGTTCGGGTCATGTCGTTTCGGTTGAGGATGCCCACATAAATTCGTTTGGGTCGAGTCATTTCGGTTGAGGGTGGCCGTATCAAATTTTCTAAGTTGTGACCGCATTGGTGCCTTGTGCATGTTTGTGCGGCCCGTTTTCCTTTTCGTTTGAGGGTTCCCGCCCAAACCCGTTCGGGTCAGGTCGTTTCGATTGCCACACAGAGTCTTAACTCTTGCTAAGTCACAAGTTATTGATATATTTAACACATGGGCTATTTGATATACTCTTTTTGTTATAGTGGAAACCACTAGGTTAGATCATAGGTCTTGCCCAAATTACTCCAACAAGTTACTAATTAACCATGATTTTAAAAAATTATAAACTTTGCTAGTTGGCCTGATTTGATGATATGATCCAAAAATAAGGCTTGCACTGTCCCCCTTCTGATAAGGTTTATAGGTAGGTGCCCCCCATGAGTGGGACCCACTTGTAGGTGTATCTTTGTACGTTTTGGCCCTTGCTAAGTCACAAGTTAGTTGTTATGTTGTGCGTTGTTGGTATTAGCTTAGGGGTTATATTGGCAACCAACCAGATACTATTGAGATAATCACAGCTAGTTACAAATTCTTCTAGATTTTTTTGTCTTTTTTGAACATCTAATATTTGTTCAGTCAAGGAGAAATAACTCGAATCATTAGAAGAAGGGTTTGACACTTTCACTACCTAGATTAAAATCCCAACAAAACATTTAGATCATTATAACATGGCTAAAAAATAGAAATTACTTGTAATTGTGTTTTTAGATGTCTCAACCTTTACTATATCGTACATTTTTTTAGATTAAATATTAATTTTCAAATTATTAGCATTAGCTTAAAGGTTATAATTAACATCCAATAATCCACCTTAAAAAAACTTTCAATATCCACTATTCCATCATTAAATCTTACTTAGATACTCCTTACTCATTTTTTAAAATTAAATTTTAAAAAAATATATAAAATATTCCTATCTAATTTTAACTTAAAGATATCAATTTTACCTTTTATTATTTTAAATATTTATTTGATTATTTTAAATAATTGTAAAAAGACAAATTTCATAATACATTTAAATTATTACATAAATAAGTGATTTTTTTCTACATAACCAAAACAATGGTCATATACATAAGGACACCTAATTATGATTATCATATGTGGGCTCCTTCGATTGGGTTAACGATACCTAATATCATATGTTGGCTCTCGATTGGGTTGAGTTTGAAGCCCCTAGGAAATCAAATAAATCATTTCCCTCTCCCTTTGACTTTGTACACAACCTTATATATGTCGTGGTTAAAATTCGAGATTATATAATTCAAATTTGGAAAATTTGGCGCTCGTTTTTTACTCCCCCGTCTAATTTTTAAATTCAATATCAAAATTCCTTCGTTCTCGAATACCCCCTTCCTCTAGTTTTAATTTTAAAAATCAGGGTCAAAATTCAGTTTCCTCTTTGCCCCTCGTTTTTTACTGTTCACAACCATCCATTTCAAATACCAGTTGACTAGGGCAAGATAGACAGAACGAATAAAATGTCTCTGGTTCACACGAAGGAGCGGGGCGGCGACAATGGGAAAACAATGGTTGATCGTCCTGCACCTTCTCCAACAACATTACCACTCCACCACTCGAAACCTGTCACAGTTCATCGCAAATCCATGGAACTCAGTGGAGGGACATCCCAGCAGAAGGAAAACAATCTCTTCTTTTATCTCTAAAACCTGGAAAACCCTATTTCCTCCTAATCCCTAATACCTAGAAAGTCCTAAGCCCTAGTCTTGCTTAGTTTTTCCCCACTCCTTGCAACTTAGAATATGAGGGTTTAGTATAGTATATCTGCTGGCAGGGATGGTTTGTTTCCATTCATACTTCCTTATGTTCTGCTAGAGAAGACCATGGATGATTTACTGGGTTTTCAAAGGGATTAAGATTCAGCAGGTGAGTTTTCAAAAATGGGGTATTTTCTTAATTATCTCAGTCATTCTTTTAACAATGTTTGTTTTTCTTTCTTCTGCTGTATGTTGTATATATTCGATACTTTATAATATTTTATTTTTTTGTTCTGGGTATAGCTTCTATATTCTAGTGGGGGTTTAACATCTGGTGATACTGGTGGTTTGGGAGGCTCCCTTGGGTCAAGGTTGGGAGGCAGTGGAGGTTCTGGAGGATTGTCAGGTTCGTCCCTTCCTGACTCCGTTTTAATTAAGTTTCTTTCGATAAAATTTATTAGATCTGAACTGAATTAACGTTCCATTTTTTAAGTTGTTTCTATATGTTTATCTTTAATACTTCAGATATTTATGTGCATGTGCTACAGTGTTACCCTTCTTGGATAAGACAACATTTTTCCTCTACCTTATTGGCTTTATTATTATTCTCTTTCCATTTTGTAAGTGATTCAGAGAGCTTGCAAATGTATATTTCTTTCAGTCTTTTCAAATTTGGTTTTGAACTTTCAAGTTTTCTATTCTGCTAACTATACAATGTTTGTTATGTGTTATTTTTTCGATCTAACATGAACAATATATTTTTGTGCATTGTATGTTTAGTGGTACTTGCTAGCTTCAATCCTACACAATATTTTCTAAGTTTCTACTATGGCTAGAAGCGTTCAAAGGGAACCATTTTTATAAATCACCACTACCTGGGCTGGAATTTTAGCTGATATGGGAACGATCAATGGGTGGTATGAAAATTTAGCCACGTGTAGCTCTTTGTAAAGGTGCTAATTCAATCACCTGCAGTAGTTAGCAGAATTGTGCATAAACCGAATGGATACTTGGTAGTTTTCTGAGTTTGGTTTTTCATTTTGCTAGAGTCCATTCTTGTAAATTAATAGATTATTTTTTCCATCTTCTGTGGCAAGCTCTCTCTTTCTCTGACCTGCCATTTTCTACCTTTTTTACTACTGAATTTCATGTGCAAATTCTCAATTTGATTGAACAGAAATGGATGTGGATTTGCTAGTGAATTCAACAGTTGGAAGACATTTAACTTTATATCGAGATCTTATTACTAATTTCATTGGAAGAGATTAAAGTTTTAACTTTCTATTGAGATCTTGTTAGTAATTTCATATTGGCGGCTCCCTACATGGTGCCATTAAAAAGAGTTTTCTGCCCATGTGCTACCACATTAAAATTGTATGGAACCAGGGTTTATGCGTTTGATGTACATTGCAACTCATTTTTCCCACTGTTTGTTGCACTCTATGGTAATCCTCATAAATCCCAATTATATTTTAAATAAGTCCACATTTTAATTTGCATCTTCCTCTAGTAGAACTATGTTTCTAATTTGTACAAATTTATTTTATGCAGTGATTGTTGAAGTGAGACATCTGTGAAAATACGGAAATAAGAGCAGCGATCATTTAGCCTTGATCTAAGACAAGGCACTAACTCTAGCTCATGCATAATTATAAGAGTGTTTCAAGTGTCTGCATCAGCAAGTATTATTGTTGGCATCACATAAAAAGGCATATACACAGGAAATTTGACCACTCAAAAAACATATAAATAGAAAAGGAAGCAGACCTGATTTGGAACCTAAGCACAAGAAAAAACTGTAGAAATTTGCTGAATA